>JANIJG010024788.1:2097-14374 GCA_024611175.1 Megaceryle torquata
ACCAAAAGTAGGCCTCTTTGAAGTACACCTATATTCCCCCTGGGGTGCAACAAGTGTTGAATTGAACAAATGTTCACTGACTTGTCCTGATGCCTCCCTAACCGCTGCAGCCCTCTTGTGTGTTTCTGCTTCAACTTTTGCATGCTCTTAAAGGAAACAGAAGTAACTGGGCAGAAGGCATCAGGCAGAAAGGTAAAGGCTTCTGAGCTGGCAAGGCTGAGTGTCAGTTCAGAGGATTTTTCAATTAAGAGAGTTTTGTAACAGTTTTGATGGTGAGTTAGAATTCTGTGTGTGTGGAAAAAGTGAAGATTCATGAACAAGGCATACTGATTGAATTTTTCTTAGAGTTTGAAAGTATTTATTTGGCAAATAACCTGGTTTAAGTTTTCTTATAGGAAAAGAGGCTAGAAAGGGAAGGTAACCCTTCTATCCTGTCCTATGCTATTCTATGCTACACTATGATATGCTATGCTACGTTACTACTGTGACCTTACTATATTAGTAACAAAATAGTATAGGGTTTCTTTTCTGTCCCAAAACTTAGGGATATATCACGGCCTCTGTTTACAAGGGTAAATTCTATTGCTCTGCAAAGCGGGTTTGTGACAACTGAACTGTCCATTAAGAATGAGCCTAGCCCATGCTGTCTCCCACATCTGCCTTGGTACAGTAAGACTGGAAGTTTCTGATGTAGGACTGCACTATCAGCCTAATTGTAGTCATGAAACAGTGCTGAAACCTGGGTCTTTCCCCACATCTTCTTTTTCTTTTTTCACTTTTATAAGTATAGTCAGAGATATTACAGTTGCCTCCTACTCAGGTTCTGTTTCCCAGTAGCAATTATTTACTTCTCTATATATTTTTTTTTTTTTTTTTTTTCAGTTTTTCACTGTGCTAGCAGACACCAGTAGACTACTTCTCAGTGACTGCAGATCTGCTTCAATGATACACTGTACTTCAGCTGGTAATATTTTAGTCTGATACCACCAGGGAAGACTTCTAAAACTGTTCTGATTATAGCACATGGAAGTGAGAATGGGATAAATTTTGTGATAAATGTATATACATATATCAGCTGGCAATTATAAATGCATATCTTTGATAACATGCTCATAGTTCTTGAATTGTCACAGGGTTTGGTTTTTTTTTTTATTGTTTTTTTCTTATGTCAAATAAAGGAAAAAGTACAATACTCCAAACGCAACAGATACATAAGCCATTATAACACATTAAAATTAAAATTTAATATTGGAATACTTATTTAACTGCCAAAATAACTAAAGAAAATTAAAATGTGCAGTATAAGGTATTTATTTCTTTTATTATTTTGCCAGGAAATATAGTTGAAAAGATACTCTATTTTATTTGCACCTTTCAATTTCACTAATTCATTGCAGTGCATATTCTGTAAATACATATGTGTGTATCTATCTTTAAACCACATCAGGCTTTGTCTCAGGCACATGAAAAAAGGAACAAACACTGAAAATTCTACATTTTATTGGTTTCTGTCAGGTTGAATTCTAACAGAGTTGTGTGAGAATGTTCTTAATTACAGGCTGCAAAATTTTGGTTGAGAAGATGGAGAAAGGGGTGTTCCACAAATGTTAACACTGAGCAAGCTATTTAACAGTCATTTTCCCTTGATACCCTTTCCATTAAATAATAATGAGAGGGATAATTTGGGAAGATGAAGATTTCAGATCTTGCTCCAGTAACCCTTAAGAGTTTAAGCCAATGTGATTAGATATCTGTACTTCTGCTAGTGATAACAATACCCTCTCATATCAATATTATTTATAAATATTCATGCTAAAGTCCATCAAAGGGGGAGCCCTGTAGCATTAACATAATATATTTATTATATGTGTATATATATATATATACACACTAAAGGATCAGTTATGCATAAAACCCAAGGAACGGATTCTGGAGAGAGAATCCTCCAGAATAGTCTCTTGTTAGATCCTCCCAACCCTCCTAGTAGAAATAAAATGCACTTAAAAGGAAGGCAACTCTGAAAGCAAATTAATTAAATATTTTTAAAGAACATTCTCTCTGTATTTTCTGGTTTGCAACAGAAATACATCCTCTGCTGGGGAGAAGCCACATCACTTGTGACCAGCTAGGGTATCAAAGAAGCATAGATCTGTGATATCTCTTGTAAACCCCAGTATAAAGGACAGACATTATAGGTCAGGTGTGATTTGCGGGGAAAGAAGATGAGTGCTGTTACCATTGAAACACACATCTAAAATATGTAAAATAGCTATTCAATTACAAAATAAAGAAGTATTATTTTAAGGGGTTTTGTTTGTTTGTTTGGGGTTTGTTTTTGGTGGTTTTTTTTTAAATTTAGTTTCTCAATGCACTTTAGCCATTTTGTGCTTCTTTTCATAGTCAACTGGTTTTCAGATTGTGTTTAGTAATTTTCTTATGAATGAAAATCTATTTAACTTTCCCTCAACAAAATTTCCAGACAAAACACAATGGAAGCACATATGTTGCCCTGTGTGGCATACATAGAACATAAAATTAAATGAAAACTTAAACAATTAAATTGAAACATCCCACATTATAAAAGTCAGAACTTTGGCATCTTATCCTGGTCTTTCATGCTTTTAATCTGAAATTATGACAAATGTTGTGTAATGTTTATTCATTATTTATTTTAAACCCTCCTCTGTATTGCCTCATGTTAAAACAGAAAATAGAACACAACATCAATAAAACATGAAAGCATCAAATTCTGTATCAAGGCAAGTATTGCAATAATCTCAACAGTATGGTATTCATTTAGAGTGACATATTTACCTCTTTTTTAATGTCTTTTATAGTGAAATTAAATTCAGTCACACATTTGAAGCTTAAGATTCTTATCTAAGAAGTCTGAGATCCTATGCCTTGTTATTGGGTTCTGCTGCTTTCCTTTATTTTGTCCTTTTGTCTTGTTTCATGAACTAAGACCTGCTCTTTCTCATTCCCAATGGCCTTCTTTCACCAATGTTATAATAGCAGTGTCTTTTACAAGTTGTTTTATTAACATCACCCTTGTTCTGTCACTTCCTCAGTTCAGAGGTGGCCAAGTATACACTGCCTTCAAGGCATTGTAATATATGGGATTAGAAAAAAAGCAGGCAAGTTCCTCTCTTCTCATTTGCTTACTGTATTTTAATATGGCAGAGATACTTTAAAGTAGCAGAGGTTTACTTCTTACATATTAAAATGACTTAAAGATAGTTCAACTAAGAATCTATTAAACATAGATTCTAAAAAAAAAAAAAAACTACTTTCACATAGTGTTTCTGTTTATAAAATCCTTGAGCATTCATTGAATAAATCAAGATTCAAAATTAGGCAGCAAGTATCAAAAAACAGTAATTGAACTAGAACAGGCTCAAATAAAGAGAATTTTTTAAAGTCCACACACTACACATTGCATGATCAAAAATACAATTGAAAAGGCAAGCTGAAATATGACATGCCGTAGAGAAAATGCTAATGAAAATACATGTTTTAAAATCTTTATTCCTATGTAACAAAAAAAACAGAGATAGACTTTGCAGATAAAATAACCTTAACTGCCATTAAATAAATAGGAAAAAGTTTATCTTTGAGCATTTTTATTCTATGCTGATTAATGTATACTTGTGATGCACTAATCTGAAAAATCTTTGCAATAGTTATCTGGATCCTATCTTCTGGTTTTCAAGACCACTGAGCAAGGATTCATCTTTCTTTCTTTAATCTAATTTCACTATCTCTTTTAATAATTCTTATTCAAGAGGGAACTCCACAGGCTTTAACAGGGAATAATTTATATTTATCTATGCACTAAACCCAAGTTACCCATAAAATGCTGCTATATGGATTCATGTAATCTACCAGTTTCATAAAGGAATAGAGCAGTGACAGTTGTTGATGTAGTTTAATCCTTCCTTTGATTTCTAGATGGGTAATTTTCCAACTAAATAGTGCCTGCTGCACTACTTGAATTTTAGATATCAGATGCCTCACACCCTAGCATGTATACATGCAGGTTGATCTTTTAATTTACAATTGTGGCTTTCATCAGAAAATCAATTTTCAAGGAGAATATCTTGAAAGTGTTGTTATATAGATTTTTCAATATATTATAAAAATTATTTATAAAAACTCAAAACCCAATAATCTCGGAGATGCTGATATTTCACCAGATTTGGATGAAGTAAAACAAAATCACACTTGGCACAGTAAACTATTTCTTTATAAGATGTGTGATCTTATCTAAATTAGAACTGCAATATAGGAAGGCCTTTTTAGTACATCAGGGCAATCAATACTTGTGTTACATTGATACTGTATCACATTCAGTAAGACCCTATCTACAGATAAATGCAGCTATGTTTATTTCTCCTTACAGAATTGTGTGTATTATAGTAACTCCAAAAAACAGATTCATAATAACATTAGTTTTCTGTCATGGAGTTGTCTGGGAAACAAAACTGGGATTAAAATATTGCCTTAGTAATTCAGTGGATAGAGAATAGATTTGTGTATCCAAAATGGTTCTATCATTCAAAGACAGAAACCAGTTTTGTACCTTGTCTGTTAAATAGTTGACTGGGACATCTAGTGCTCAAAATTTGTTACTTTCTACATTAAGAGGAAGAGAAAATAATTGATTTGTCCTCTATAAGAGGATGCCCAGGGACAGTGATTACATGATTGTATAAAGATATCCAAACCAACCTCTGGTCTGATGTTTGTGTATGGATTTGGGTATAATTAAATCTTGTACCCTTTTTGCTGTGTGTGTGCGTATATATACACATACATGTATATATCTGCATGCATACATATACACCTTATCAATCCCTTTACTAATCTTTTCATTATTTCATGCTTATGTCTCTGAAGAAATTGAAAGGGATACTTAATTCCTTGTTACCATATTCAGAGTTGCAAGGGTCTTTTAGGCCACAAATAAAAATTAATTTAGGAAAGCCAAGACTGCTATTCAAATTACTTTTCTGCTTTATCTTGTGTCTAAAAGAATACCTGATTGTCTGAATATAACTCAAGAACTGGCTTTATATTTATGGAATCATTCCCTAGCTTCCACAAAGCACTGACTTTAAAACAATCATTGTGTTTGTTTTTGCAAAGTGTTCAGTGCTATACAGCATACAAAGGAAAATGTGAACTTGTCACAAGTATTCAAAATAAATGGCACAAATCAGATACAAGCTGCAGCAGATGACCTGTAGAGCTCTATAAAGAGCACTATACTTTTATTCTTTCTCATTTTAATTTAATGGATAGATGACTCTCTTTTCAATGAGTTTTCTAGGGAATTTTTTTGAAAGAGTGCAGTTGAGTACATCAATACATAGGATATCAAATACAACTGGAGTTTCACAGTTCAAAATAAGTTAGTATGACAGAAGTAGGTAGGCTCAGGAAGGGGATTAGAGGTGCTATGTAGTAGACATTCTTATGGGACATTGAGAAAAAAGAACAAAACCAGATGATACAGTGAGGATTTTAAAAAACAATATTGAGAAATTAAGGTGTGAACATGAAGCATGTAATACTCTTGGGGTTTTATATGGTTTGTACATATGAATGTTATGTTTCTAAAGCTAAATAATAACCCTTTTAAAGTTGAGTGTACCTCTGCTACTGTAAATGAAATGTGCCAAAATTCTGAGACTCTTGTCTAATACTGAAAACAAAATAAGGTGGTTCATGACTCCCTAGATAAGAGGTGTTTGTCTGTTTTTTGATAACTCACCTTTGATGTTTTTTAAATAATATTTTGTTTATAGTTGTTTCTGATGAAAATACTGTGGCTTTGATTTATTAGGTAGAAGGAACATCCCATATTTTCAACAGCACATACTTTTCCATAAAATGGTAATCTGGAATGCAGTGGTTAATTTATAACAGTGTCAAATACAAGAAATTTTTCACAGTGAATTTACACCAAAAAAAAAAAAAACCCAAAAAACTACTATACCTTTTTTTTTCATTACAAATACAGTAATAATCTGACAGTTTGGGAGTATCCAACTTTATTCAGAAATCTTCTTACTGTTATATATGTACTATGTCATATGAAACCTTAAATTCACAAGCATACTATTTTAGCCTAGCCCATCTAGCTCTTTTTAAGGATGGCAGACCTGCCCAAGAAAAGAACACCAGTGCTCACAGTAAACATGGTCCCTAGCAAAACCAGGCAGAAACAAGCCAGAAAATCTTGTCAAATTATAAAGAGCAATTCCTCTGTGAAGACGATAGTTATGTATGGACAGGTAGAAAAATAAATTATAAAAGGGAAGAAAGTCTACTAAGAGTGCTTAAGAATTGGCCTGTGCTCTTTATCACTCAAGGGCATGTTAATAACTTCTTTAGCAGAACTTTTCCCTTTGGATACCTTCTATTCTGCAAAATGAGAACAATTATATTTGTATGTATCTGGGGAGGCATACTATAAATATCAACTATTTAATCAAGCCAATGTCCTTCCAACTAACAAAGTATATATAAAGGTGCTGAAATTGACCTTTTACATAATATTTGTTTTTTAAAGTCCCTATGATCTGTTTCCTCCCTTTCTGCTGTTTAACAATCTTCTTAAACCCAGCTTTACTGTTCTTCGGTAGTTTATTTTATTTTCTTCAGTATTTTACAATGACGTGGAATGTAATCTCCATACTCATATTACTTTTTAACTAATATACCTGGTTTTCAGAGACTTCTTCAAGCTTCAGACTTGTGCTGATTCTGAAGGGTCTGCATCTTGAATGATTTCTATAGTGAAGACTGAAGTGTTTAGAAGTCTAACTGATTAGCCTAATGTTCTTATTAAAAAAAAAAAAAAAAAAGACAAAATTTTAGATTAGATAAATGAGTGTAGTCCTTTCAAAATCAGCTAAAGCACATGACTTTATAGTAGGTGTGACTGAGGGTAAGATTCAAGCATCAGAGTGTGAAAAAAAGCACTGGCGTCGAACAAAAGGGTGGCTGAAAGATAAGTCTGCTTTGAAGTGCAAACAACCTTTATCACTATGAGATCTCCCTTATCATGCCTTCTTATTGTTATGGTTCCCCTGAAAAGAGAAACTAATATTTTACTCTTATAGTCTCTATCAAAAATGTGGATCTCATGGCTAAAAAATAAAATTAAAAACCCCCCAAACAAATAAACAAACAAAGCCAACAAAAAAAACATTAATAATTAAATTGTTGCTAACATGGAGACACATTCATTTGCAGGTGTCGCATATGAATGTATATATGTATCTGTACCAGATAATTTGAAAATGCTGTGACAGGAATGTTTTGAGGACTGCCAAAATTGGAAAAATTTAAACTGTAAAACTTTATTAATTTCTTAACAGCACTTTTCTTACTAGTTGTCAATGCTGCATGTTATCAATCATCATCACTATCTATACAAAACTGTTTACCTTTAACATTTACATTTTAAGTGAGGCATGAGGACACACCATCATGAAGCTATAGGGTTAGCACTGATCGATGGGCTCCTTAGTGGTTTTTAGTTGCTAAGGTTGTGGTTTTGGGAATTGAGAGCTCCTCAGTGAGAGAAGTCTCAAAACCTATGTGGGCTTGTCTTCTCTGATTTTCCTTTCAGATATCCAATTTTTTTTTTTTTTAATATGATCAAAAAAAGTAATCTGCTGCCCACACTATTTAACTTCTGTTCTTTTGTGTTGTCAGTCATCATCTACTTTCAGTAGCATGTCCTGCCTACTTGCAGTCCCTTGTGCTTATCTTCTTCTTCATCAATTGCAAGTTTCAGTTACCTGAATGCCTCATATGTTCCACCACCCTCATCTTTCTTTGCCCCTTAGATGGTCATATTTCTCTGATGCTTATGTAACACTTATAAGCATTGCTGTGCTATGTCTGGCTGCACCATCACAGTAATGCAGACTGTTCACATACTGTGGGATATCTCCTCAGTACATTTTTATTTGGCTTCAAAACAAGATGTCTTGATGAGTATATTTATAATTTATATGTGTCTCAAGCCTCTGTTTTGGATATATATCCTCTGTAACAAGGTACACTACACTCATACCCCATACTGAAGAATCCTCATTGATGATTTTAGACTTAGTTGAAATAACTTTCTGTTATTATCCAATGATTATAATAATAATAAAGAGGTAAATCTTCTAGAATTGTGCTTCACTCTTTCTCCCTCTTGCTCTCACAAATAAAGTTTTCAAATGCTTGCAGATGTTGATGAACCCCCGATTTCAAAATTCAGACCATATCCAGTTATAAAGTGCTTATATTCAGCCAGTGCAATTAAAGGAGTGTATTTTAAATCAGTCGTGTCTTATAAAGGCAATTTATATTGCCCTCCTACAAGTGTAGAAATGATTTATGGTAAGTATCTTTACCTCATAAAATAACTAAATGAGTTTTCTGCTTCAAAAGTGCTTAAATCATCCTATTTTCTCCATTTATGAAACAATTTATGTTTTCAGACACACAAGCATAGTGGCATCAAAATCTGTTAATTCCGGTATCTCTTTTTACAGGCTCTTTATTTATATCCCTGTTAGCATTAAATTTTTTTTATTGTCTTTTGAAACTCTTTTTCACATTATAGTTGCATTTATTGTAGGGAATCTTCTTTACATCACAGTTATTGTTAATTACTTGTAAGTTCCATGTTTTGCTACTCCTTTGAAGAGTTTCCTTTCTAATGACCAACATTTCAGCCAAAAATAGAAGTCCAAATTGTAAGCCTATTTTTAACTCATGTTTGTAACACTAGCTTTAATTTGTTACTTTAAAAAATGGGTGACTTTATACTCCTTTTCTTGAGTGGATATTAAATTATTGTAACATTGAAGGGATACAGCCAAGGACACAATCTTCTTGTGTTCTTCTGCAAATATTAATTAAATACAGTCTCTACCCCAGAATGCAAAGATGGAAGAAATAAAGTTAATTTCTTTTCTTTATTTATTCTGAAGATGGAAGACTAGAGCAAAAACCTACTAAGTGATTTCCCTAAGGTCATGTATTAAAGCTGTGCCAGTATTGTCTCTCCTGAGCCCCACTTCACTGATTTATCCAGACTGCCTTTTGTTTTGAACACTCTACCTGTAATATGTGGCTTGTTGACTTTACCATGGAAAAACTTGTGGCTTTATCAGACACACAAAACAGGCTGTATAGATCTAGAATACGACTCTGGAGCACAGTGCTGACTAAATTTCCTGCCCATTTTTCTGTATGCTGCTGTTCAATATGTTTATGCAGAGGTGAGTAGTCTTGTCAAATGAAATGTTTTAAGCCATAGGTCTTAAACTATTGCACATATTGAACAATGTTTTGAAACACATTAACTAAAAATATTTAACAAGGTTAATGTGTGTATACATATATAGGCAAACAGCACCATGAGCTCCATTATATTTATACTTGTCTGTATATATATACACACATATATATATACAAACAGTAGTATGCAGCACAGACAGATACATGAGTTTCATTATCTCGGTGGTAAGGAAAAAGTGAAAATGTTCTTTACAAATATCCTGGTTTGAGTGAGAACTGAACAATTCTGTTCAGTGATTTTACTTTTCAGCTCAGTTCTAACTAGCTTCACTTTTCTGAAGTTATCAGCATGTTTTCACAGTCATTGTCTGCTTCTAGAAGTGATAACACCCAATGTTATTTAGTAACAAGGATTGGTATGTGGACCAAGGTCACTCATAAATCTGTACCACACTGATGGGTGCAGAAAGTAAAAAACAGGGAGAAGCAGACAGACCAGTTCACAGAATCATCTAGGTTGGAAAAGACCCATGGGATCATCATGTCCAACTATTCACTCTACAAGTTCACCCCTAGACTATATCCCCCAACACTACATCTAGGTGATTAAACACATCCAGGCGATTCAACCACCTCCCTGGGCAGCCTATTCCAATATCCCACCACTCTTTCTGTGAAGAATTTTTTCTTAGTGCCTAGTCTAAACCTACCTTGTTTCAGCTTGAAGTCATTCCCTTTGGTTCTATCACTAATTACCCAAGAGAAGAGACCAGAACTCTCTATAATGTCCTTTCAGGTAGTTGTAGAGACTGATGAGGTCTCCCCTCAGCCTCCTCTTCCTCAAACTAAACAGACCAGTTGACCTATTTGGTATAAAGCTGAGGGATCAGGAGGGTCAAGATCTCTTGGCTTGGCTCTTCCTGCTTCTTTCTTGCTTCTTCAATGCCCAGCATCTGAGGAGGACTCTGTTCTGCCTTCAATCCTCATCTGTGTGTTCCTGGATCCAGTACCAGAATCCATCTCCTGAACACAGTTCCCATCTGCTGCTAGGCCCAGTCTGGGATTTTCCCAGTGCCTGCTCTACAGCATCAGTGGTGATGGTGATGTAATTGCCATCAGGGAGGTTGAGTTCAATACTGGTTTTGTATATATTTGTATATACTCCTTTATTATTATTATTATTTTCTTTAAAGCTGTTCTAGTTTCTATCTGTTATAGGTCTAGCAGGCTGTCCTGACCCTAAACCACGACAGCAAGGCACCTATATCAAATGATCCTAGGGCTTATAAAATATTACTTGGAAATGTTTATATCCTGTAATCATAATTCAGTTAAGGAGTGTCATAAATTTTGTTGTGGCTTATAGAGTATAAGGTAAATTTTTCTACTTCTGAATAAATTCATAATTGTCAATACTCTTTCATGATTTGTAAATATATGATAAACATCACTACAACAATTACAATCACTCTTGGTGTTATTTCAGAAATTTTTGTACCTTCCTTCACAGGGGAAAGGTGTATATATTTATTTAAAGTCACCAACATGACTAAGAACAGATGTGTTTTGTGTGGATTTAAAATAATCTCTCAGATTAGTGTATTTGGGGCAGAGTTAGTCCTTTGTGAATTTTCATACTGATTTTGAACATACACTAAACTAAGGGGGTAAAGAAAAAGGTAGATATTACTAATTCTTTATGTATGATACTGCATTTTAAGCAAGTGAAATTATATAAATACCTTCATATTAACACAGTAAATATAAGTTTTTTTAACAATTTACAGAGAAAATTGATCAGCAATGGTTGCAAGCATCTCAGCTGAGAACAAGTATTCTACATAGCAGTCAATACTAATTAAGAGAGTAATTTAAAGAATGGTTAAGAGCACATTCTTGTGCTTCCCAGTCTAAATAATAAAAGTATTCACAGGTTACTAAGCTGCCTCTGTAGCTTTCACTTTAATATGAGAATTTTGGCCTTACAGAATCTACTTGGAGACTGAAACAGGATAGAACATCTTTTCCAGAAGTGCAAGGGTTTGACAAGTTCACGACACAGATCTTCAAAACACTTGAGAGCTGTTCTGGAAAGCTGGATACTAGGTGATACTTTGTTGCCATCAATGATATAAGGCCAGTTTTCGGTCTATACTGCAAATAATAGATAGAACTCCTGGCACACTGTGCCTAGTAAAAGGAGAGAGTATCTTTTTCTATGGAAACATCAATGTTTTTCCTTGAATGTTAATTTACCATATGTACATTTTCATGTACCTGAAATAGCATGCCATTCTGTTTGGAGGGAATCTGTTGCTTAGTCCTAATCTGGGGAAAAATAGTATATCAATTTTGAGAGGCTATGGAAAAAACTGTAAGGACACAGTAGTAGATCTCAAACTATTGTACGCTTGAAAAAATATGTCCACTAATGCATATCATCAGTGATTTAAAGTATATCAGGAGTCTTCTAACTGTATATATTGACAGAAAATATATTGGGTTACCTTTGCAAATGCACACGTGTGAGCTAAGGCATTGCTGTTTACAAGAATGCTGAATGTATAATGATCTGATGGAATTTTTAATTCCTTTGTACAAACCAGAAGTGCCTGGGAGTTTTGACAAGTACTATTTTGTACAAGTCTTTGATAAAGAAACAAACAAAAAGTCCATTATTCCAAGAGTCATATAAAGAGACTTCAGTTCCTGCTATTCCTTTCAATCAGAAAAAAGTAGAGTGTGTGTGGGAATGTCATTAATTGCATGTATATGTTATCTGCCCAGATGTACAAACTACTGCCACAAGGCAGTTCAGCTTCTCGCTATACAGTAGGAGCACATGTTACCACTATGCCTGGTGTTCAAATATACACATTTTATTATATGAATCTTTATACTATCTGTATATATATATCTTTATAGATATTATTATATGCATCTTTATACTATCTATATATATCTT
>JANIJG010024789.1:0-12326 GCA_024611175.1 Megaceryle torquata
CATTCAAGGACCAATTGAGCAGCCTCCATATCCAACCAAATAGCACCGCAAGCCCTCTGGCCCCTGCCACACAAGCCCAGGGCGAAAACGTTACTGTAAAATGTTTTTGCATTTTTCTGTATGCCCCCCCCCCCCCCCCCCATATTAAGGCGTTTCCTGCTATGATAGTGTGGGCAAGCTAAATACAGTCACATCTTTAATGTGCAGCTTTACCCTGAGTAACCTTTATGGAAAAAATTATGAAGCCACAGCAGAGCTCAAAAAACACAGGGCACTAGATCACAGGGGAGAGGGCCTGGGAGAGCAGCAAAAGGCAGGGGGGGAGAGTTTGGGATAAATGGCAGAAAACTGAGGCACAAAACGCTCCTTCCAGGCCAGACCGCAGCTTCTGACTGCCCCTTCTCCACCACTACACGTATTCACAGGGTGAGTGCAGAGGAGATAATAGGGCTGGCTGGGAGTGCAGGCAAAGGGAAGTATGGGGGTACATGAGGCATACCAGCGCACCCAGGGAGCTGATAACCAACCATCAGGGCTTCTTGACTCTTCAGCAATAGCCTGACTCAAAGAGCCCCCAGGTCACTTTGTCTTCCTCCCAGGGGTGAACCTCACCTTGGAGTCCTGCTCCCCACTCCTTCCTGAGATGACTCTCCTTTCAGTATGAAATATCATGCGTCTGGTCTCTGATCAAGTTTTCTTGGAAAGTCTGAGCAGAATGAGTTCAGCTGCTGAGTTATGTCAGACAGGGAAAGGAAAAAAAAATCCCAGCTCTTTTCCCCACAAGCTCAACGTGGAATTTTTGCACTCAACTCAAAAATCTGCTCCATATTATTAAAAAAAAAAAAAAAAAAGGAAAATAAAAGCAAAACTCAGATCTTTGTTTCCAGTGAGTCTTAAAGGTCCCTCCAAGAAATTTAGTTGTTAGCATAGCTGTCAGGACTGTGGAAAAAACAGGAGGGAAGTATTGCTGCCTCTAGAACATCCATCTGCCATTTCCAAACTGTACTGAAACATCTCTATTAAATGATGCCCCTCTACTAACAGCCCATCAGCTTGGGCTAACGAGCCCCATGGGCCTGCATCAATCCCAGCCTCGCTTCTTGAAGGAAACAAGATTTTTATTAGATAAGATTCAGAAAGCCTTTGGCATCTGGGGTAAGAAACTGAACTCGGGAAGGCGGGAGAGACTGGCGATCAGGCTACAAGTGTAGCAGCATATATAGTTTCTATTCTTGTCCACTTCCTCACAAAAAAAGAGGGGGAATTTCCCTCCTGGAGCAACTGTTTTTAATGCCACAGAGCTCCAAGTCAGGGCTGAAGGGTTGGGGATGTTTTCCTCCTCAAGCCACGCAAGGTCAAGCTTTGCAGCACCAGGTTTGAGTCTCCAGTGCTGCTCTTTTGTCTCCGCATTCAGAAAATAATAGGACCTGGGAGGGGGGACAACACAGCTCTTGGACTGCAAAAAAGGCAAACGTGTTCAGGGAGCACAGAGCTGCTCTGGCAGAAGAGAAATGCCCTGGTACATAGTTACTTCTAAAAAGCTCTCTCCTTAAATGGGGGAACTGTTCAATGGCAGTGTAAACTCATTTCTCTCTGAAAATCTTTTTAAGCCTTCAGCTTGAAATAAAGCTGATAAACCTGCAGTAGAAAAGCCATTAATCTGTCCTACTACGTCACTTCTCATGATCTGAGTGGAGGCAGTGAGTCATTTTCACACAGATGAAGGGTAACGTTTCCCTGTTTCAGGGCACTGTTTTTTATTGCTGCGTTTGATGCTGATGGGCTGCGCAGTTGCAGACAAG
Source organism: Megaceryle torquata (assembly GCA_024611175.1). Classification (NCBI taxonomy): domain Eukaryota; kingdom Metazoa; phylum Chordata; class Aves; order Coraciiformes; family Cerylidae; genus Megaceryle; species Megaceryle torquata. Next base: position 1,803 of record JANIJG010024789.1, read on the forward strand.
TTACTTCATCATGCCAAAAGGAAGCTCCCCCACCTGCAGGATGAGGAAATCTTTTCCTTGGGGTGATGTTTGAGAGCAACATGGCTTTAAGATAGCAATCTACTGTAACCCTGCCAGAGTTTCTCTTTTGGCACAACGATCATTTATGATTTTTTTTGGTTCTGCTAGACCAGAACAAATCTGAGAAAACCCAATACCTGGTGTGCATGTAAGGACACACACAAACCAATTAACCTCCCGCTCTGCAACCTGATCCAGTTTCGCTGAATGGAAAAATCAACAGACACACACTCCCCTTGGACACTCTGCAAGCTGGAAAAGGACTGCTACCTATGGGCGCTATACTGCTCTCTGAGGCTTGTGCACCATACTGAGCTAAAAGCAGGTCAGACCTGATTGAGGCTCATGCAATACAATACTGGCCACCAGCACAGGTGAGATGTCCCTGAGCCATGGGTGAGGCAGGGAGGTGGGAGCTTCCCCCTTCCTTCTGCAAAAGCTCTGGGCTACAGTCTTGATCCCACTCACTTTCCCTTCCAGCCCAACAAACAACTTCATGATAAAGCAGCTCCCAGATTGGAGAGTTAACAGCATTTCAGAGAGCCCATTTGCTCCAGGCAGATAGGAAGGTTCCAACCCCAGGGCAAACACTCCCCTCCAACACCATTCCCTTCTTCCTTCTCCAGTCCTTGCTCAGAAAACCCCAGGCACAACCTTTGAAAGTCAGACCCCAAAAGGCACAGGGGGCTGAGCACCCATGAAGCCATGTGCTGGAGCCAGGGCATGGCATCCTGGTGCTGCCAGGCAGAGAGTCCTTCAGCTGGGGATGCTTCCAGAGTCACCCTTTTATACTAAATAACTGCTAAGAATTAAGTCCTTAATTTCTGGGTTGCCCCAGCATGCTTTTAATGCTGGCATCTTGTCCTTTCTTGCACAAAACATGCTTGACACAAACTGGGAGAACCACTGCCCGGCACATATTTCCATGGGGCATTCAAATGTGATCCCAGATCAGGGAAAAAACCCCTGCGCTTGTAAAACCCACGTGTGGCAGCCCTGCTGTGCACTTCCTGTGGGCAAAGAGACAAGCTTTGGTGTGCCTGGTGAGCAAGAGCACGGCTCGTCTCATGCCCAACACTGGAGAGAATTGACCCAGCTTTGAGTTCAGAGGTAGCTGGAAGAACAAACCCAGCATGAGCACTGTCAAGATGCAACCCCCCTGCCACCTCACACAGAGAGAGACAAGTCTGTATTTTGGTCTGTTTTGAGGCTCAGACCTGGAAAAAAAAGAGGTTCCATGGGAGACAAATAAAATGGAAATGTATTTTTCATTCAGCTTTGAAAAACCATTGCCTTTTCTTACTTCAGTAATTTGTTAAATACTTCTACCCTGCCTCCCCCCACTTATTTTCTGAACCTGACTTTATTGCACACATGATCACTGCAAACCAGATTTCAGCTTTCACCAGGATGTGGAACCTCCTTCAACACAGAAGATCCAAAAACTCCCCTACAGGGGTATAGGTGAGCACACAGAGAACCTAGGCCTGCCAAATTTTCAGCTTTTTCCAAAAGTAGGAAAAATTTAGTTGAACAAAGAATGGGATTTTCAAGAATAAGAAAACTTCCTGCAGACTCAGAATGAAAAGTCACCTGACTCTCTGGCTGATGAAGCTGTGGCTGAGTCATCCTCCGTTCTCTGCCAAAGGCACAGAATTATTTATCAGAATTCTTAAAATAAAATAAAAAAGGTATTTTTTTTTTCTTACTATGAGCTCAAAAATTAATGTAGCTTCTTGCACTCTAACATTTGTATTAGAATAAATTTTAAAAGTAATAATGTATTTTTAAAGTCTAAAATATATTAAAAAAGCAATACGGAGAAAAACACCACCACAGAAGAGTCACCATTTTTTCTCCATAAATATATGTCTTCACATATTTGTTTAACGTGCATAAAACAAACACCCACACCAGGAAAAGGAAGCAGACTCTGGACTTTGCTTATATAAATACCAACAGTCCAAAAAAGCAGTTTAGCATGGATTTTTCAGCCTTTTGGTGATTAGCATTTTGCGTAAGAAGTAAAAATCCACTTGTCATCTCATATGTTCCTTCTGAAAAAGAATTTTTCATGCTTATATTGGACAACAAGCAAAACCTACCTTCCACTACAGCAAATTATGCAGGAAACCTGCTGAACTAGGTACTTTCAAACCACATCAGCAAGAATTAATAATAAAGGAAAAGCCTCTTTTCCCAAATACATTTATTAACCCCTTTGGCAAGCTAGTCCTTGTTCCTTTATAAGCTCAGTCTCATTTATCTCTACAACAACAACTTCACTTAGGCACCCAGGAAAAAAAGCAAACAAACCAACCAAAAAATAAAAGCAGGGAATGCAACAAACAGCAGTGTTGCTGCCCGCTCTCCGCACAACTGGATGATGGTGGCTGCTCACATCAACACAGAATCCAGCAGAGACCCGAAGGAGCCATAGCAAACCACAGGGACAAAGGGCCTTCTTCAGCTATAAAGCTCCATCTGGCAGCATTTCTAGCGGAGCTGTCAGCCGAGAGCTCGGCTCAGCGCAGAGCCAGCAGGCAGCCTCTGCACCTGCAAACCCTCTGCCTGCACAGAAACCGGGCAGCTTCAGTCTCCAGCAGAAACTCTGCCCGCTGGGGCTGGAGCTCTAGGACAGCAGCATGAGGAGCAACCAGTAAATCCACTTTTTTTCCAAAGAATTATGTTGCTTACCTGCAATGCAACATCATTTAGCCCCGTCCCAAAGATTTTAATAGCATCCTTCCTTGGGTGGTATGGCTGCAAAAGCAGTGATGTCACGGGGAGGAAGCAGTAACAATCATGTGACTGCATCCTCTGTCTATAGGATATCTGATAGGAGACGGACCAGTCTGTAATCCCGCAGGATTAAGCAGCAAGCCTCTTTACCCTGCCCTACCTATGCAGTCACCATTAGAACACGTGCTGCTTTTCCTGCCACCCCTCTTTTCAGAGCTAAATATTTTTTAGAAGGGTTTGTGGATTTTATTTTTTTTTTTGTAATAGCACTCACATTTTTCATGAGGAAAAAGCATAAAAAGTGTGCTGCTTGCACACCGATTCCTGTTGACTCTGCAGCAAGGCCCAGGTGTCATATTTTCTTTCATCTTTATGAAATATGTAATCACAGCAGCTTGGAAATGAGACAAACCACAGTTCCACCACCCCTTGCTTTTTTCCTTCTTCCTGTTGCTCCATTTCAAGTTTATCCAGACTGACTTCCCTCCATTTTGTGTGTCTTCTTTAAGCTTTGCAGGTTTAGCCCACAGGTTTTGTCCCTGCTACCTTCACTTCTTCATTCTCATCCCCACCTATCCATACATATATCCATCCACTTACAGCCCTCTGCCTTTTCTTCAAGACAACTGTCACTGCTTGAAAAATCCTCTCCTATAGCCTACTTTCCCTTTTCAAAACTTCTTACGTTTTTTCCATCAAATATTTAAAAACTAGAACATCCTAAAATGTTTTATTTTAAAAACAAACACCAAAACAAATCACCCTGACTTTCACATCTTGGTTAACTGAGTATTAGACTTCAGAACCATGTTTTTTGGAGGATTGAGGTTTGGTTTGTTTGGGGTTTTAAATAATTTTATTATACTCTGTAATGTCTTTGACTTCAACAACAAAATAAATTCAAAAGTTCCAACTGTAGAAATTTTGTACAAGCCACCAGGATCATGTCGTGCAAGGCAGAGGCTGTAACTGTCCTTTGTGAAGATCACATATGTGTGTCTGTGTACATGCAATGTGATTTATTTCAGGACATTCACCTTTACTGCTCATTCTCCTGTATTTGAATATTGTGCAGACTGGTTTTACCTCTAAGGGTATCGGGGGATGTGCTTTGTATTACCAAGCAGATGCAACAACTGAGTAGGGGGAGATCTTGCACAAGAACCCATGAAAATACCCATGAGTGACTGAAGGTGCACACATGATTCCCACTCACTTCAAAAGCTGTGGAATGCAGTTCTGGAAGGGTTTTTTTCCCAGTGTGCTTGAGCAGGTACTTATGGATACACTAAGCTCACTGCCCAGCAAAGCACACCTGTTGGTAAAGGGTATACAAAACCTGTTCTCAGAGTGGCTAAACAAGCTGCTCTGATTCTTGTCTGTAAGCTAAGAAAGTTCCTGTATTCCTTATTTTCAGTGTGGACTCCCCAGTACAGAAGCCACACGTGGGGTATTTCATTATGAAATTTGAACACTTCACTTGCTTCACCTGAAGTTCCCACACCTTTCTGGAGCAAGGAGCATGCCTCTAGAAAAGATTTGATTATTGTCTTCATATGCAACATTGTAGAACACAATTCTTTTATCACTCATAGATCAGCAACAATCCCAGCCCTATTGCAACCATGTCAGTGAAGTGTGGAAAAGTGATAGAATTCATAACTTCCTGACAGTGTCTGTTCTTTGTGCCCATTAAAAATCAGTATTACTAGGCCAATTGAATTCTGTGGAGGTAGTTAAACAAACACCGATCACTTCATTTATGTCTTGATAATTATCTGCAATTTTCCTTAATCAGTTTATGAGAGATATGGAAAACAGCAAGCAGCATTTTAGTTGGTCAGACACAAACAACTATGCCTGGGAACTTCTGTGTCACAAGATACAACTGTGGTGCCTGCACACAGAATAGTAAATTTGTGCACTAACCAAATGAATGCAAGGGTCTCACATGTCCCATTTTTTTTCCTGGACAGATTTTCCTAATTTTTCCTTGTCTACTACCACAGCTGAAGTCAGCCAAGTCTCCTGCTGAATCTGTATTTTTAGTTGGATGGTCTAACTGCAAACAAACTATAAGGACAGAATACCTAATTCTATAGAAAGCATGATTCTATAACCTAGATATGTGTGTACAAATTTAATATATTATTAGAAATCATAAGAAGCCAGGAAAAACTCCTAAGAAGCCTTTACCTCCAAGAACACTGAGATTTTCCAAAACACACGCAAATCACTTAACTGCTATTTATAGGTTCAAAAAAAAAAATCAACTTTACTCTTTAGCATTTTCTTTCACTGGTGATCAGTCAATTGTGTGGTCTCGGGAAAAAGAAATAGTCTTTATGTGATACTTGTAAAAAAATGTTCTTGCTTTTGCTAGCCTGCAGGTTCTCAAGTCTCTTTGTAAATACATTTTTCTTCCTCTCAAAGATGTATCACTCCATAGTTAAAAAGAAGACTGGAGTCAAAACAAGCAAGTGCCCTGTTCCCTGAAAATTAAAACTTCAGTTTTACATTTGCTGGAAACAAAATACAGCTTATCAACGTAAAAAAGAAAAAAAAAAAAAAAAGCCTTTTTTTATACAGTACTTACCCTACTCAAGTCTTGCAAAGTGCTTACAAGAACTGCAGCAAGAAATACATATAAGACTACATTCTTATAATAGAAAGCCCCTACTGACATACCCATTATAGCTTTTGCTGTTCGATCCTGGTGGTAGCGAGACAGAGGTGGTTGCTATTCCCAATGACTATTTCCAGCAGACTGTTTAAAAATAACCTAAACTCTGTCATACCCTTAGTGCCTTGCAAATACTGGACAGAGACAGGAGTCATATGTCAGTACTACAATTTTGTTTGTGCTCCTGCATCTTAGGGTTGCAGAGAGAAACTGAGAAATGGCCTTTCTGCAGTTAGGCAGGTTTAACTTTTCCTTTGTGAAAGGAAAAGTTTTTTCCTTTCTTTTTCCTTTCAGAAAAGCTCAGCCTAAAGAATTTAATCAGTGTTCTTTCGAGTGGCTTCCACCTTGGAATTAGTCATAAGTAAAATAGAACTAAGAATGGTCAACCTACTTCCACTACTTATCTACAAAGTACTAACTTCTGTTAGAAAAAAAAAAAAAGTTTTTTCAATGTGTTGTTAAGTGAAGCTGCCCCTGAATTCCAGGAATATTCAACTATGAGCCTCTGATACAGCTGTCAGCTTATCGTGAGTGATAAGCACGCGGGAGAACATACCTGCCATTCCTTACACTCTGCATCCCTTTCAGGTCTTCAGTGTAACCTCTCCAGGATCTCCACTTTCACAGATTTTCTCTCTTTTATTTGAAAATTCATTATGTTCACCTAAATTCACAGTGTTATTCAAAATACAAAATTTCTTTATGAAAGCCTCATGAATGTGGCAGATATAAACCATTCAAAAAACGTCTTCTATTTCTACATACAACAAAATTCTATTTCTCTTTATGGCAAATTTATTTTATTTTGTAGAAGAAATACTTTCAAATAATACAAAAATGACACAATCATACAGAACTGTGACAAAAACACGAGAGATGAATACTGAATACGTAACTCATTACCACACCGAGACAGAACTCGTTACAGCAGTCAGAATCACAGACCCACAAGATATGCTGATGACATCTCATAGCAGTTACTATTTAAAACCAGCAACTGAACCCCCTGACAGGGAGGCCACAAGACACTGCCCCTTCATTACACAGTCACAGCCCAATTTAGGGTGGAAGGGAGGTCCCTAACCCAGCCCCTGCTCAAAGCAGAGCTAGTGCGACCAGGGTGTTCTAGGCTTTGTCCCGTCATGTCCTCAACCCTTCCATGGACAGAGCTCTCCACCCTTCTGGGCAACCTCTTCCACTGACCAGCCTCATGGGGACATGGTGTTGACTGTTCTTAGTACACAGCGAGTACTTCTGGTGTCACTGCATGGTGACTTCTGATAAACACTATGATGGAAAGCCCTCCACTGAAAATGAGACATGAAATTCTGACAAACCGGACTTTTCAAGTAAGAAACACTGAAAAGCTTGCTGTCCCTAGACTTTAATCCAAACACTAAACATTTCTTACATGATTTGGTTTTATCTGCAAAGTTTGTGAATATGTCTAAGTTGCACCCAAGGAACCCAATATGCACCCACCAAAGCTTACTGGCAAAAAGAGACTTCAGGATGGTTAGCACGATAAATGGTAAATATACTTTTAATTTCACATATATTGTTATATGATCAAAACACTTGATGCCTGTAATGATTATAGGCAATACCAGGAAACAGGGAATACAACCTTAAAATTAAATGTTTGCATTAATCATTCTCACTGATTAATAACTTAGGTACTTTTACATTACTTTTTGCCTTGGCTTGGACAAGTAAAAGTTTCACTTTCAGGTTTTCCTGATCTTTGACAAGGTAACCGAGTATAGGCTCTTGAAACACACAAAGAACATTTACTTACAAAATATTTGAAAATATTCTGATGGGTTCTGCTAAATCCGTTTATGTTTTGGCTGTTATTGTTTTCATTTCCTGACATATAAAAAAAACCCTGGAACCAATTTGCCCTTTTAATTAAGAGACAGCACGATCTTCCTTCTACAAGATTCCAGCCATTTGCAAAGTCAGTCTTGCTCTGGGCACCTCTCTTTGTTGGTAATGTATAATTGGAAAAATATGAGAAACTCTATTATAGTAGCTTAGTAAAGAAGTAATTTTACATACTTGCAGGATGCAAGGACACAAAACTGGCATTCTTGGGAATTTAGGGTGACAGTCCTTCATTAAAACAAACAGTCACAAGTAGAATTTCTTCTTACCAGATTTTAGCTGGTCCAACTAGCAATCAAGTGAGCTGTACCTTCCAGAAGTATACACCTTCCTCCTGAAAAGTGTCACTGTTCAACAGAACTTGCACACAGCAACCTCAAGGCACATGCTTTGGGATGAATGTGTGTTAGAGCAGCTGCTGTCTGCAGTTGGCACATACGTGCTTTCCTGAATCAGGGCAGACTCTTTAGAACTGTAGGAATGACTGTACTATTCCTTTAGCTGTCTACCCATGCAGTTAGCTCACATTGCTCTTTTAGCTCCCTTTTCTTTAAACAGCAAGCCAAAGTCCTGTCACCCTTTTCCTTCCTCCGTTTAAACTGAGAATCTAGTTAAGAATATAAAGATACTTTAGACACAACTGAAATGAAAACAATCTATTAGTGCACAGTAAGAACATGCAAATGAATTCTGCAATGTTTAACATCACTTCTAATCTGTGTTAAACATGTTGCAGGTGATAATATTTTGCTATAACACAGACAGTGCTAAAGGATACAATGTACATAATAAGCTACAGATAATAAAGCTGAAAAAAGTGACAATTTTAGAACATAGTATTTTCATTTCAGGTATCAGAAACAAAACCAGCTCAATGGTTCCATTCTACTGTATGACAAATACTGAAGAACAAAATTTCAGTCTTAAAATACATCTTAAAGTAGGTATTTTCCTTCAAGGAAAAAAAGGCACTATAAATAAATTACACTACAGTGAATTTGCCTGAACTCACTTTGTTTCTGTCTTCCAGCCTTTAAGTCAAATAAAACAGCATAAAAACTGTACACGCTCTTAACAGGATAGTCGTTCTTTTATAAAATAAGTTGTCTTCAGAGATGTCAGTTTCACAACAAGGAAAAACCAAGCCTTGTTGCAGTCGCTATTATAAAATATATATGTATATATATTTATATATAATGTTTTTGTTTACTTTTACTTTTTTTACTTTTTTTATTTTTTACAAAACGTGTATATTAGCTTTTGCACATTTTTTTGTTTTTTAAAGAAACTTGGCTAATCTAATAACTTCATTAAAATAAAAGCGATAAATACTTCATGTTTACAATGCAACATGTCATACATCATCAGCTGGCAGAGGAGGTATGTTAATCCTTGGTCTTGTAAAGAAAGCTATCTTCTCTCTGTGATCAAAACAAGATAAAAAGAAAGTCAATTGAATATATGCCTACAATTCCCCCTCCCACCCCAAGAACATGGTTTCCTGACTACAGTTAGTATTTGTTACTTAATTAAACCATCAGTTCAGTATGTGAGTACAAGAAACTTGGAAGAGCTACTGAACCTCACTTTTAAACCTATACTTTTGGCAACAATCCATTGAACAAAATTACTATTTTTGAAAATTTAGGTGGAAGCTTTATACAACCCATTGAGTATCAGTCATAGCTGGAAAAGCTATGATATTTCACTGGATGAGCCCAGCATATGCCCCTTCTGCAATAGAAAGTTGACCCTGTACACTTTGCAATAATGCCTACAAAAAAGGGGGGGGGGGGGGGGGGGGAAAAAAAACAAAAGGGCAAAAGAAAAGAAAAAACAGAGTCATCTTTTTGATTTGTTATTGAGCAAACAGTACATACAGTAAAGTGTTGTAAGTAATGGATGTGTGCATAAAAGGGGCAGGAATTTAAGCAAGGAAGACAACTTTGGCTTCATTTTCTGTCTCTTCATTCAATTCCCCATATATTTTTATAGGTCAACAGGCAAAGCATACCCCCCCCCATTACCAGAAACTTCAGATGTAAAAACAACTCTAAATTTTTCTGTTGCTCTTAATTCCTCTCCACCTTTATGAGACCTTTCCAATATAATTCAAGTAGGAAAATTGCATTAAAGAACAGACAGCTTTTCTATTTCTGCTAAAGTATTCCCTGAAAAGAAAGTTTGAAAAAATCTAGACACTGGATAAAATAATATAATGTAACATTGTAGCTAAGCTGTCCTCCACATCTGTGTTGCACTAACATTTTCTTACTATTACTCTCTCAATAAAAATTATAAAAACCCATAATGCTTAAGTAATAAAGTCTTCCTGTGAAACGTGCATTGTTTATGAGTGCCACTTGTACACAAAATAAACTGCCAGAAAAAAAAAATGAAGCTAAGAGGGGAACATACCATGTAAACATAGATTAAATAGGAAAAAAAGTCCAAAGAAAAGGCTTCCTGAGAGAAAGCTGAAATATTATTGAGTAATTCTCAGGGTGAAAGTGTTACTAGTAATGTACATGTATTACATGAAACAAAATGTTTATGTCTACAGGCTTGCACTGAAGAACTGAGAAATCACTTGAACTTAATAATGACTAGGCTAAGTTGAAAGAATCACCTAAGCTATGTTTGCACGTGAAGACATTTTGTTGTTAAATTCCATGTGTTTTAGAACTGTAACACTGCAATTCTACCTTAGCTTTGGCTCCTTGCACTACAAATAATGCAAAGGAAACTTCTGTGACCACATCAATACACAGTTAAAAATTACTGACTATATAGAAAACACAGAGAATTTAAGATAAATGCTTCATAGACTTTTAAAGTCCCTTATGAGGTGGTGTGCTGCTATTTCAGTACACATTACCACTTACCTAAAAGTCTGCACCTGAATAGGCTCCTTCTGATTTTGCCCACGCAACTGGTATATTTCTTTTGATGCTTTCTTTAGCATCTTTTCAGCTGCTTGCTCCTGGTGATGTTCGAATTTGGTTTGTCTGGTCTGAAAACAAGAATATAATGATTAAAATGGTCATGTGAATAAATAAAGCCCAAGAGGACCCAAATTAAAATAATAGATCTTCCCCACCCCCCCCCCCCCACCTACCAGAGAAAAAAAAACAAAAAAAAATTGTCTTAAA
>JANIJG010024789.1:17368-41767 GCA_024611175.1 Megaceryle torquata
TTTTTTTTACCCCAACCCCCCAATTTTTCAAAGGAGAAAAAAATCCCCCCTACATTTCCCCAAGCCAAAAAAAGAAAAAAAATTACATGCCCCCCCCCCCCCCCCCCCAAATCTAATATCACCTTCCCAGAGATTTTTTTATTAAAGCTTATGTTCTGGTCTTTATAACAATACTGAGAAAACAGTAACAAAAAGAACAATGCAACTCATGTAACAAGCTAGTATTATTATTAATGATGAAAGAGTATTTCCGACTTTATTACAGTGCTAAGAGCTCTGTTGCATGGTCGCTCCCCAAACATTGCAATGCATACCTTTCTTTAACATTTTCCCATGTCACCACAAAGTTTTATTTATATTTTTTAGTATAGTACTGTTGCAAACCCATTACAGTTGCCTCCCTAGTGAAGTTTCTGTTTGATATAATGTTTTCCCACTTCCCAAATTCCGAGTCCTCTAAACTCTGTCAGCTATTCAAATAAGGTTTACTCCTGCTTGTGCATCATCACATCGTAACAGAACGTGTTACTCGGAACACTAACAGGGAGCAAATGTCAGAATAAAGACCTGCTGTATGTCAGACTACACCCATAGTGTAAATATCACTCAGCTTTTTGATGAGCTATTTAAACTACTATTTTTACCTTTCTGATATGGCTTCTGCCTGATCTTCCTTTCTTTCCATCTCCAGGATTTCCTCCTCTGTATACTCCAGCTTCACCCTCTCCTCTGCCAACTCTCTCTCAACTGCTTCCAGCTGGGCAGTGGTCCTAGCTAACAGGGCTGTCACTGCATCCTGAAAGGTAAAGCAGACTTCAGATAAACCTGTCAATGAATTTCACATATGTTATTCAAAAAAACAAAATAAAAACATAGCCACTGTATGTTCCTTTAAAAAAAAAAAAAAAGGGACAGAGACATCTGTCCTGCATCTCAAAAAGTACATGCTATTTCATGAATACAACCTCTCACAGGAGCCAGGCAGACTTTTATCTCATGTGAAGAAATTTAGGTCAAAAAAGAACTCTCAAAGTCACCTAGTCTGATGTCTTGCCCAAAGCAGGGGCAGCTTCATAGCTACATCAGGTTGCCCAGGGCCCAGTCAAGGGCTGAAAAATCTTCAAGGATTGAAGTTGCACAACTTTTCTTGACAACCTCGTGAGGTGCAGTAGCAGAAATGTTTAATGAGTTTTAGTTAGTTGGACTGGAAGAGTGCATACAAACATACACAGAGTGCCACTTCAAGCACCTGCCCAGACATGATCTAGTTTTTAATTATTCTTTTAAAATCCAGCTCTTGCCACAAAGAGCTAAATTAAGGTATCACCTTCTGCACACCTCAAAACCAAACTGCACCCCAGATAAGATCACAACCACCCACTCGGCAGGTCTAATAAAGTAAACAAATCACTCTTTCAGAGCCATACTGTTTTAACTGTAGTTACATTTCCAGAAGACTGAGGAATACTTTCTTCACACTGGTTTTTGTTCTTGGCTCTCTGGGGGTCAGAACCAGTGAAAATCTGAACAGTATACCAGTGAAGCTGCATCTCACCAGAACTCTCTGCATCAGTCAGGTTTATTTGAGCAATGCCCTGTAAACAACAAAAAATATTCACCACAATAAGATAAACATACACTGCAGGATAGACACCTCCTCATTTAAAGAGTATGTTACTTGTAATGTAAAACAGCCACTTTATTAAATACTAATAGCATCTTTTTAAAAGAGACAGTTTTGTTCTGTTATAGTATGATGTCTAAGATACTGAATTTCTTGCCTCTTGCTTACTACCAGGAAGGATCAGAGTAGATACACGGGGGTTTTTTTTAATAAAGTTGAAAAGTAAAATTTCTCTGAAATCATGTCTGCTGATGTAGATATAACTGTTACAGCTAACAGCTCTTACCATTTTATTTTTAAATAAAACCCCCTCTCAATTACATATCTGATTTCTACATTTTCTTAAATTACTATTACTGTAACAATATTACTCTAATATGTTTTCCTTTGAGAGAACTATATTACGAGATACTCTTCAGTTCTCGAGCCCTCAGAGGCATCTTCCAAAGGGAAAAGAATGTTGTACAAAACAATTTTTTTCCTGACTATTTGTATCATAAGGCAGTCAAATGGATCATAAAGCTTTTTTTCCACTTTTGAAGCCATCCTCACATCTCCCAGGCCCCAGTGAAAAGCAGGTTTCGTGAAGGCCTCCCAGTAAAAGTATTCCTAACTTTAAAGCAGCCCTACTTCCTCAGACAGTGCTCATGTAAGAAATTTCTGAGTGGTGTTGACCTAAATGAAAACCAGCTGTGAGTAAATCTATGCCTTTTATTTTTTAATTCTTTTTTTAATCACTTCACTAGCTCAACCTAATGATGACTTTATATTAGCTAGCCTTTAAAATACTGCTTTTGGCTTTTTCTGGCTATCTCTACAACCTGTTTATTTCCATGTTAATGGACTGCATACTAAGATGTTTTAATTTGTATCACTATATCACTGAAAAAAATAATGTAAATAATGTTTTAATCTCTGACAAAACAAATTGCTGGATGCATGATTCTAATTGTAAAGGCAGTAGGAAAAGTAGAAACTCCAATCACCTTTAAGCAGGTAAAGAAACAGTTAATTAGAAAAGAATACTACTCATAATGAAATAAAAAAAAAAAAGTTTTTATTCTTTTTCCAAGATTAAGGTTACCTGGGGCTCTATTTAAACAGGTCAATAAGGGATGATGGAGGAAATGTCAAGTTATTTTAGATAGGGATACAACTTGTTACTGAGAACATCATTTTATGGCAGTATATTAGAGGCTACAGAGATGCCTTTTCTTTTATACATAAACCAGAGACGTCCCCCAATTATCTCTACTTGCTCTGACCCAGCACGAGAAAGAAACATGTATCAACTGTTCACACTTTTGAATCAGAGTTGGAAAAGTGTTTAAGGCATGCTGAGTTTGGTTTTAGAAATAGAAGACAAAGCTGTTTTCCTGTCATCAATATTGGAAAAAACATATGCTGACTCTTACACATCTGACACTGCCCTAAATGCTACATTTCTTAGGCAGCTAAGAAAGCATATGGAAGAAGCTGTTACTACAAACTGGGTGACTAATTGGGTAGAAAGTCACCATCAAACTCAAGAATTATCAGTACTGAAAGGACTAATTAACATTTCACCTCCACCTCAAGATTTGGAGCTCACTCAGAAAGATGAAGAAACCAAGATGGCTCTGCTAGCAGTCTGTCACATGCCTGCTCCAATGCATTTGTTAACAACTTGGATGATGGAATAGTAAAAGCATTTAGGAAACTCTTGGTGATGTCAAGCAGAAAGATTGTAAACTTTATGAGAAAAGGATCAGAATTTTAAATTATGTTAAAAAATGGGACACATGTTCTGAAGTAGAACCAGGAAATACAAAGACGACAAATGTTACATTCAAGATGAAAAATAAATTAAGACACGGATAATAATTGGTTGGTCAGGGCTGTAAAAGACCAGAATAGGAGTGAAACAGCAATCCCATGAGATTGCAAGAAAGGCAGTCACATTTCTTTGATGTTTTAACATGAGCTATATATGCTAATCATGGAAAATAACAACTCCCTTATCTCAACATTGATGAGGCCACCAGGGAAGAAATAAGCCAACTTATGGAAGCACAGTTTCAGAAAGATGGTTTTGTTGTTGTTGTGTTTTTTTTTTTCCCTTCCCTTTTACATATAAATATTTGTATAACTTAGGATAAACTCCAGCCTGGCTTCCACATTTAGGAAAGCATTAAACTGGCATAATCTAACTGAAAAGAAAGCAGTCCATTTTCAATTTATAGCAAGAGAGAGCAATGATCGTAATGTTTAAATACGTACTTCAATGCACCTAACTTAAACTGTGGCATTGTTTCTTTTTAAGTAGCATTGTTAACTCACCCTAAAGTATGTTACCAACTACTGTAGACAAAGATATTTCTGTCAAAACTACACTAAGACTATGAAAAAGGAAAAATTCCCACCAACATAACCTGAAGGCCTATCATTTTTTTGATAATTCGGTAATAGCAGTTAAAATAAAAGCACCCTAAAGTTAGATGTACTTGCATCTATATAAAGATGCTTTATAGCAAAATAGCTATTTAGCTTCCCAGGGGAACAGGCTATACCACTTTAAGGTATGTTGCACCAATATATCCAGGCTGTTCTTGAGATGCTTTTGCTTTTATTATGTTGTAATGCAAAAGTGACAAAACTACTACTGCAACAAGACTGTAAGTCCACTTCTGTCAACATTAAGACCATTGCTTGTCTAAGATGCTACCCAGTATTAAGGTGGACTAACAAACATGCATTCTTGACCAGATGTGCTCAAATAAATACTTATTATTCATAGTCCATCATGACAGAGAGAAGCCTGAACCTCTTAACTACTATGATAGGCTTACTAACATTTTCACCATCCCATTCAAACCCCTCACTAGAATGGCAGCCCACTCACTTCAAAATAGCCAGGACATGAGCCCTAAGGCAGACTCTTTAAAAGCATATTTCCATTTGACAATAGCATAATAAAGCAAACATTTAACACATCTAAAGTTAACACAGTTAACACATGTAACCTATTTAAATAATTGCTACATTTATTTGAATCCATCTACATCAGGTATCTCAACCAGTCTAAAGTAAAAGACTGGTGTAACAGAAACATGCCTGGAACACTATTATCCTGCAGCAAAGTGAAGACTGATACAATAGTCTTCTTCACTCACCGTTATATTGCAATAAGAAACTTGTATTTGTTTTCTTTTTATTAGGAAACTAAAGATACTGATTCATCATGCAGATGTGACAGTGCATGAAGAAACAGATTTCTAAAACAGTAGTCTAAAAACTGTCAGATGAAGTCTTTGGGGAAAAGTTTAATTGAATTTTATACAATGCTTTCCTTCTTGCACCAAAAATTAGCACTGGCAGATTTTTAAACTTTCCCCACAACAGACACTTGCATTTAATAACTAAAAACCTATCTCCTTGCTTACTAAATCCCACAGCTATGAGTGTGTAGAGCATATACACATATATATACACTTTTTCAACATGCATTTGTAATTTAACACTAAACAGATAATGTTACTTTCAACACTGCTTAAAATGCTTCAGTTATGAGCCTCTGCTAATTTTGCTATGCATCTAAGACTTTATGTAACCTAGAATTCACATAGTTTTTTTTTTTTTTTAAATCCCACTTTATTAACAGAACTATACTTATGTATGTGAACAAATGGACACATTAACATGTAACTCTATCAGAACTTCTTATGGAAAAATAAAGCCTTCACTTTCTCTTTTTACTCTTGAAAATTATTCTTCAAGTAACATTTCCGTTTCCCACATCATGGGGTTTTTAAGAAAAAAAAAAAAAAAAAAAAGACCACTTACCAATAGTTCTTCTTGCTGCTGATGGTCAACTGAACAGATGTACAGCTGCAGAGATTTTAATTTCAAAACACTTGAATGCACAGGGATTCTGAAAACTTCATTAAATATTAATGGAGTTTGGAATTCCAAAGCTCTAGAGCAGTAAGTGGTTGGCGTGCCTGACTCAAGTGGTGGCAAATAAACTCTCACATGACTGGGAACAGCAAAATAGACAAATAGCACAATTCAGACAAAGAAAGCTGTATTTTGCATTCCTCAACATCAAGCTAAACAAAAACTTCAGCGTAACTTCTACATTAAGAATCTGCTCTGAGATCTCCTTGTTACCAGAATTTACTTTGTATTCATAACATAGAAGACTGCAAAGCTGATTTGGAAACACTATCTTTTTCTAACTAAAACTATTTATTTCTTTAATTTGGTGCTTCAGCAGTCACCAAGAGAAGTATCCATAGCATCTACATGGGGCTAGCAAATACGACAGGATCTATGGGAGAGCTACAGCCTTCCCCTGAGCAACAACAGCTGGAGGCCAGGTGCTATGTTAAGATAATTCAAATGGAAACACGCGATTATGTTTAGGCAATTACATTGCCCATGTCACTGATCCATTTCTTCCCTTTTCCACTAAGCATATTCCCCCCCCCCCCCCTTTAAGAAACTCAGCACAAAGGCTGGCAAAAGAAACCTGCAATCATTACATTGATATGCCATTTTAAAAACCAAACTTAGATATCTGGTACCATCTCATTTGAGACTCCAAGACAAAAAAACCAAAACAAAACTACAACCATTTTACACTGACAGAAGGCAGCAGAGCTACTTCAATAAGTGTTTCTGTGTCCTCCCTCTCCTTCCCTTCTGCCAGCAAACAGCTTCAGGCAACTGTGTTGTGAATCACTGCTGCTGCAGGTAACCTCCCCCCCCTGCTGCTCTCCTCAACTGATTCAGTTGCATAGAGGATTTCATTAAACTGTCTAAAATTTTTTTTTTTTAAAGTTTTGGCAAGATAAACTTCTGTTTTGACTAGTCAAACCAATTGGTTTACCCTGCAGCCATTCAATCTCTTGATTCCAGCCCAGGTAGTCAATTGAGAAGAATGGGGAACAGAATTGTGGTTTTCAGAATTGTTTAGATGCCTGATTGCCATGATGAGAGTGTCCAACAAACCTTCTAGAGTACTTAAGTAATTTTTGGTGACTCTACTTTAATCAGATGATGACTATTTCTTTTTCTAATCACAAGGCAACATGTCCAAGTACTACTCAATACTCACATTTTTTTGTGTGTGCTCTTACACTCACATGGAAAGGAAACCAAAAGACCTACACTAATGCACTGGCCTGTATGAAGAATTTCCACTAGAGGTTTGCAGGGTTAGCAAGAACAAGCATTCTCAGGAAAGATCAGTTCATTCAGTGAGATGTATGTCAATTTAACAATTCCCACAGAACTACTTCCTTTACAATACAATGTTAACACACCTCCACTTTCCATAGTTTTCAATCAACCACTCCCAGAGATAAAGATCACGAATTTTCACGTCAGATTTTAGATATGTTAAGATACCTACCACTAGATAAATAGGTGGTTTATGACAACATTGTCATTATTTAAGAAGTTTTTTATTAGAATAAACTAAGCAATGTTATATATAATGTGATATGGTATTTCAAAAAGTATCACAGGCCACCAGAGGTTAAAAAAAACAATTGATTGTACCAATCCTCAGCTGTTATTTTTGCTAAAATTATCTTTAGAAGCTGCTCCAAAGATATTTAGGGAAAGCTGCAATGGGCACAAAAGTTTACAGATATCCTGGTTGGGATTTTTGTTTTTGTTGTTTGCATGATGGTTTGGTTTAGTTTTTTGGGTTTGTGGGTTTTGTTTGGGGTTGTTTGGTTTTGTTTTGGGGTTTTTTGGCAGGTTTTTCTTTGTTTATTTTGGGATAAGATCAGTATATCTCACTGATTAATATAGATGTTGCTGTAAGAATTTGAGAAAATTACACTAATCTTATTCTGGAATACATCACAAATAACCTGTACAGAAGTCATACAGGAAATAACATTTCAGGAATACTGCAAGTAATATAGACAGTTCTTTCATCATAAGGCATGGTGTGATGGAAGTACAACTTTGATGGTTTTGAACTAACGTTCCTGGGCAAAAGAAACTTGTAAGAACATGGGTCATGAGAGACTACACTTGTTACCTAACCTATATGAGAGTTTCCTATAAGAGAGACACTTCATGCCCATAAAATTAATGCTTTCCTTATGTAAACTAACACATATCTCCTTCTCCAGAAATGGTTTAGTTTTGTATGAAAGCTAACAAATCTATGGTGTTTACGATCGTGGCACAAAACAAGCAATCATCAGGCTTTGGGTGAAAATTAAGCTTACATTTTGCAGTTTTCTTTAACAACTAGACTAGTAAAGTTCTTCAGCTGTAACACATGGACTAATAGACATTCGCTTCCGCTGTCATGCCTGGAAAATAAATTTCCTGTGTTAGTCACCAAGTAGCAATCAATACTTTGCTTAAGAGATAGACATGAAAGAGTAAAAAGACTTAAAGAATGTAAAAGCATCTTTTGCTATCGAACAAATCTCTTCCACAAATCAGTTTGAATCAAAAGCAATTACAGTTATCACACTGATAACAAACTTTGTTACTGTAACTAATATTATTAATAACTTTATCAGAACTAAGAGTATTAAACATAATTCAGTTTGAAAACAACAACATTCCTTACTGTGACTCTTGATAGTGAACAGAATTTATAAAATACATTCCTTGGTGCAAACAGTGACCCAACAGGCACACAAGTATACGCGTGCACACACATGTAACAACATAGCAGTCACGTTAGACAAACCAGTCCCCATTACCTTCATGGGTTCATGAAAAATAAGTGAAAAATTCTACTCTCAAATTCATGCCAGTGTGAAAAAGTGGAAGAAACCTGACTGAGATTTAAAAGCTCCCAAGCTTACGAATTAATTTTCCAAGCAGTAGAGATGATTCTGGAGGGCTCTCTATGACATTGTGCCTTGAACTGCTATGATCTGCCCTTCCCCACGCTACTGCCACTACCAACAACAGCATGCTTTAAGCACAGGATTTCAAAGCTGTATTTGGGAAACTGCATTTGTCTCTCTTCACCTGTGACTTTCCTAGGCTAATCCTCCTTTATCTAGCATAAAGTATCTTGCTCAGAGACATATCCCTATATCCATACTCATACTAATGGCCCAATGAAAATAAATGCCACTGGTAGAAATAATGAAAGCCCTGTTATCATCCAGCATTGAAAAGACACTGAATGAATTGTGGTTAATGCACATCCCCAGCAGCAAGTAGCATGTGACTGATTAATCTGTACATCCACTAAACTTCAGCTGTCAGATCAGAAACTTCTTAAAACCATCCACTGCAGTTTATGGAAAAAATTAGAAACCTAAACTAAGAAAAGTAGTGAGCAATTTTTGCTGATTTGACAGGGAGAAAAAGGAGCAACTACTCACAGAAATCCAACATGTATTTGTGGTTCTTCATTATTGGCAGCATCACCATAAATGGGCTCTTCCAGATCTTCATTCCTGCAGGAACACAACGTACTGTAAACTACATACTGACATAACCATGTGAAAACAGGCTGAAAATAACATTTATTTTGTGATTTGTGGATATAAGGAATTGTTTGGTAACAGAGATGGGACTGGTAATAAAAGGAATTCAACTCTCTACTTAAAACCATGCAGTAGTAGTAATTCACAATTAAAAAATTGAGGTTTTAGAATACTTCTTTCAAGATATTTAAGTTATTTCAGTATTTATTCTGCCTTCCATTTCTCTTAGCATCCTCAAAACTTTATCATGTTCTCAGTTACTATTTATTGTGTTAAAATTGTCTAAAGGAACACATCCTTATCTGTCCTTCAATGACTTGATCAACCTACAGTTTTTTAGGTTTTCAGCAGTTCATATTTTTCTCTCTTATACTTTTAGTTACAATTCTGAGTAGCATGTGATAAAAGTATAAGTCACACTCTGGATAATTTTATTATAAGATTGAAGTAAAATTACTGATTTACAATCAGTAAGCTGAGAAAATGATCCTTCAAGGAACAAGGATATGGTCTTAAAATGTTAGAGCAATCAAGCAAAAGGGACTTGGCACTTGTGAAGATGACAGTGGAGCTGCATTCAAAGAGCTTCTTTCCTTTAATACGTACAACCTAATATTTTTATATTACTAAGAATTAGTAATTTTGAATGTGTATTCAGAAACGTACAACAAATTCTTTTGGACACTTTGGTAGAACAGGAATATTTCCATCTCACTATGCATTTATACACCTGACCTTTTGCTTAAAGCTTCAAACACGCCACTGTCACTAGCCAGTGAATGATCTGAGAGACATGCTGAAACTCGCCTGGCTCTCCTCTCCGATCTTCTACCACTGTCCCCTCGCAGAGTTACAGCTGTCATGGAGAAAGAAGTGAAGACAACATCAGCTCAGGGCAATTTCTTAAAAATTAAACAAGAAACGTTTATTGTATCAAAACTAGCAGAAAATCAGCACAAACACAGTTCACTGCTTTTTCATCTAACTTAAGAGTTAAAAACTTAAGAATACAATTGATTGGAGATCTTCTGTGACAGAATTATGGAAGGAAGTTTGTGGCTAATTTCTCTCTGACAAGACTAAGTTTAAACAAATCACATTGTTATTAAATGCTTTTCTGGTAAAATAATCCCTCCCAGAGGAAGACTTACATTAATTCAACATTATGTACACAAGATATCCTAAACTTTTAAGGTTTACCTACAGAATACACAATAGGTTGAAAACAAACACAGAGACCTATCCTTTTAAGAAGTTATCCAATACACAATGTGAGGTTTTGTTCTCATTTGTTTTCTAATACAAATTCTCAAAGCATACTGTTTATACCATTGCATAATAGCAGCTTTTATTTACCATCTGAGAGCCATTATCAAAAAGAACCAGTGCTTTCCAGCTTACACAGACCACTGCTTTTTCAAATTCTTGGTGAGTGAGTTTCAAAACTGACTGGGGGAGAACAAAGCAATATTCAACCCACTCTTCCACCCTTCCCCAAATCACCAGCAGCACCCTAAACTGTCACTCAGCAATCATTTTAATCTTGGAAGTGCACCAACAACAATGATGATATACATCAGGTTTTGCACAGGCAAGTAGGTGTAGCAGCTACCAGTCCTTAAGTACATACACAAGTGGTAATGCTCCAGAACTGCATAGGTAAGGTTTCAACGGTTCAGTGATAGCTCCTAACTTGACATTGTTTTCTTTTGAGTTCTAGAGAGAGCTATTAAACAGATTTGTGGAAGTGCAGTTTCTTCACTGTGTGGCAAAAGGCTTTTACCCACTTTCCCCTCTTGCTTAAGGCTTGATGACAGTCCTCAAAGAAGAAAAGCAATGAAAAAAAGAGATGACACTTCAAAAGTGGGGAAAGCATCTTGTTTGCTTTTACTCGTGCTCTGAAAGCATTTACAGTTTTAGAAGACAGCATTTGGAATGACGATAGCACGGTGCACATCACATGGGAGACAAGCAACAGCTGACATTGACAGCTTACTGCC
Source organism: Megaceryle torquata (assembly GCA_024611175.1). Taxonomy (NCBI): domain Eukaryota; kingdom Metazoa; phylum Chordata; class Aves; order Coraciiformes; family Cerylidae; genus Megaceryle; species Megaceryle torquata. Next base: position 28,453 of record JANIJG010024789.1, read on the forward strand.
CACAACTAAGGATGAAACAAGTCTTAAACAACTTGGTAAGTACCTCTGTTAAACATTAAAACGTGAAAAATAAAATGCTGGTACCTAATCAGTATGTTTCCTTCAGCATGTCAGTCATGGCCTGAGCTCCACTTGCAGAGCCCAGATGAGGTATGGACAGCGAGTCATTTATCTCCCTGTACAGGACCCATCTCACCTCCCACTCAAACACCACTAGGAAAGGACATCAGGACTTGAAGCTTGATACAAGTCCCCCAAACTAACAGAACCACACCACTGCTTTCAACAGAAGTATCTGGGTAAGGTAAACTTTAACCCACTGTGGGACTGGCAGACAGCATGCACTGAGCCTGGCAGTCAGGCACCAGCCTGAGGTACATTCTTGTTATTAGGCCACCAAAAGCACAAAATCCCAAAAGATGCTCCAAAAATCACAGGGTCCTGTTAAGAGCTAAAATTGCTATCTATCAGCACAGTCAATTCTCTGTCCTTTTGGATCCCTAAGTGGCCCTATAGATCTCACCTCCAAGTTCAATGAAAGATTTAGTCATCTTCAGCAATGCAGGAAATTAATCTGCTGATCAGGAACAGGCCAATTTGCATTTGTCTCTGTGCCTGGCTAAAGAACCACCCTTCCTCTTTCCCCTCCAATTAAAGCATCCCACCCTTACAGTACATCACACATTGTGCAGTGTTACTCATGTCATCCTCACTACGAATGAGAACCAAGTTCAAGCTAGCTCACAGAAAGCAAAGAAAATGTATGTGAACCATGTGCTCTTCTCTATCACTTGTACAAAGTAGTGGATTTGATTTTTGGTTGTGGGCTTCCCGCCTCCAAAGAACTTTAAATTTGGTGAGCCCACCTCTGAGTTCTGTCACTGGTATTTATCCAGAATCAAAGCCAGCACTGTGTAAAGGTATTTTTAATATGAAAGTTTCCCAATAATTTTACATCACCAGAAAGAGGCTGAACTTCAAAGAAGTGTGTAAATTTTGTATGAAAGTGCTTCTATAATTTCTGTACTTTTTTCAACAAGTTACACTAAGATGACTTATTTCTGTAAATGAGCCTTTGGCTCACCCCTCTATGTAAAAACTTTGTATAGATATAACATATGAAGGATCTCATGGTCTCTCTCCTTTGGAGGTTCATATTCCCAGTTCGTCTGGAAGGAAAAATTGGTCTGAAGCACCAAGATAATGTCATGAAAAAACATCATGTTACAACATGTAACTTGACAATGATTCACTCGCTGCCTGCAGGCCATGGAAGCAATTGATTACATCTGGACAGTCCCAGCAAATTTGGGAGAGATGCAAGCACCAGAACATGCCTTTGACTAAGGGGAAAAAAAAAACCAAAACCCAAACTAAACAAAAAACACAGCATGAAAGTCAGCAGGAAAAATTGGTCAAGAAGAAACAAAGATCAGATTTTGATTCAAACAGAACAATGTTTAGCACAGGCTACAGACCTTCCAAAGTTGAAAGGTAAAGAATTGTTAAAAAAAAAAAACAACCAAAAAACCACAAAACCCACGTTTCTAAGATAAACAATTAGCTTTCTTTTTCTTCTTCTTAAAAAAAAAAAAAAAAAAAAAACCACACACAAAAAACAACACACACCCAACCACCAATGAAAAATAGATATGAATTTCCAGAACTACTGGGTGCCAAAGCTTGATAAACATGAGACAGTGAATAAAAGAATACTCTCTCTGGTATCATTACATTGAAAAAGAGAACTTCAAAGAAAATTTTTGGTGTCAAAGATTTCATTAGCTAAAAAAAAAAAAAATTACATAGATTTATCTAAAATGCATTTCAGAAGCTCAGGAGACTATAAATACCACATAAGCTCAAAATGCACTAGTAAAACATTCTAATAAAATCTAAATCAGAGGCACAAACTTATGTTACCTACCATGATGCTGTCAGGCATTACTATGATATAATAAAGCTGAAGCTTGCACAACACTTTCTTTCCAGGAATTTAACTACAGCCATAAATAGTTGACATACCAAAAAATTAAGTATGCCATAATGATTAAACAGATACAGCACGGTACCAAACAAAAACAAATGCATCAAAATCTCCTGTTTCTTCACATGCAACTCAAAATAAAGCAAATCAAAAAGCCCCCAACCAACACTTCACACAGAAAAACACACTGGGAAGAACAGGCAAAAAAAAAAAAAAAAAGCACAATAAGTAATTTTTCAGGTTCACTTACAGGAAATTTTTCTGTTGTGCCGCTTGAGAAACAAGACAAAATGAAAAGCACACAATGATAAATCATATTTCAGATCTATGACAATATTTGGCAAACGATATAATTTAGGCATTAAAGGAAATGTAGCATTTGAAAAATTATTTTAGGATAGCAAAGAAGAGATAGTGATGACACTAAAGCCCAATATTTTATTAACATTCCTCCCATTTCCAGCTTTATAAATATGATGGATTTAACCTTTGAGGCATATTCTCTCCATTCACACATGCTAATATATCTCACAGTATGTCACCAAGACAGATGCAGAACAATAGAACTGCAGATCAGCAGCTGAACATCAAAACTGCAGTTCCTTAAGAAGTCCTTCAACTTGCTCAAGTTCTGCTTCAGTGCAAAGTATGTGCAGTTTAGTCACTGTGAACTCTCTCGGGCCACAGAATTTGCAAGTTATATCATGTTTTGTCGAGTGAAGGAACAGGCAAAAGATTTGTCCCAGCAGCGACTTAAGTGTTCTTTCAGCATCGCATTTTGCTACCAGACCATTGGGTGGCAGCAGTAAAGCACACTGCATAGTACCTTAGTAAAAACAAAACCCCCCCAACATCTAGAGGTTCCCGAACAGTTATATTATTCAGGCTTGATGCTCCATCGAGTTCTTAAAAAAAAAAAGTACAAAACCAAAACAATTTTGAAACTTCAAACTGCTACTTGCAAATAACTGTATTGCAACTGCAAACCCACCAGTTAGTGAGTGTGGAGCTCAAAGTTGTCATGACTGCAGTCAAAGAAAAAAAAAAACAACAAAAAAACCAGAAAGGTTAAATAATTTTTTTCTTAAGCAATTGTTTTCAAATTCAGATATTTAGGAAAAAAAAAAAAACCCAAACCACAACAACAACAACTAACCAGCCTGGCTACCTTTTAACCATATATTCTTCCTCAAAAAGCAATACAAAGCACTCTGTTGTACAGAGAGAAAAGTTGTAACCCTTGGACTAAGAGCTGGACACTGCAGCAGGGACAGGAGGTAGCACAGGCATGTTCTGGCAGAGGTTTTCAGAGAAATGTGTAGAAAGTTAACAGAGAAGGGAGAAAAGGAAAAGCGAAGGAGGAGCTTGTCCCTCGTCCTATTGCTCCCTAGGCCCTGGGACCAGGCCTTCACTTCTAGGAAGCACGTACGAGCTATAAATGAACTACTAACATAGTTTCTCTTACCACAATGGGTGAAGACATGCTGTGGTCTGATCTGAGGTTTAAAGAAAGCCTCAGGAAGCCTCTTGACGGCACTAATTTAAGCACAAGCTTACATGCTGGTCTCTGGAATTCTGTTTATTTTGGTCTGAAAGCTGCAATATGAGCACTAGAAATGTTTACATCTAGTAAATGTAAATTCTGCAGCAGTATCTTCTGGCAGTGCTAGCTGCATTAAGGAAAGTAGGTGAGTCTAGACTCAAATGCTGTTGGAGCAATACAGGATTTTTAGCACAGTGGTAACATTTTCATTTTAAAAATAAAAAGCTGAAAGCTTTTCCTTAGGTACTGTCAATGTTCCTTCTCATTATCACCTGACAAGATTTTGGTAGGATAATATTGTACATTCCCTGGTCATATTTCACATTGCTCCTGATGTCTTAAGTCCTGAATGCAATATTCTATGCAACTGCTAACACAGAATTCTGGATATAGAAATGAGATGGGAATTTACAATTGTTAATAATATTCTCTAAAAGCCCTTCTCTGCTAGTATGGTTTTGTTAGAAATGCGGGCAAGCCAACACACAAAAATGTCATAATGAAAGAATACTATTTTAGCAGCAGTTCTTAATTTGATTAAAACAGGAAAAGGAATTTCTCACGTGCTTCCATGCCCAGGTGTTTTTTGGTTTTTGTTTTGTTTTTTTTTAAAAAGGTTTGTTTCTCAACTGTAGTGCCTCAGAAGTTTCCACCAAAGCAAGCTAAAGCAAGTCCATCAACTCCACAGCAATGCAGGAAAAGAAAGATCAACAGCACGTGTGCCATGGTAACTGCACACACTGCTCCTTTGCGGTCAGAGAGCATAGGTCCTCTGAGACAACCACACAAGAGGATGCTTAACTTCTCACACACTCCCTTCAAAAGATGCCCATTGGCTGATGAAAAACTCACAAGCACAATGCACCACGTATTCATGACTACCCTGCCACTGTGGCTTCTGCTCCATTGTAGAACTTAAGACATGGGAATCTGGTCTGGAGAGCATAAAAATTCAGCACGGAGTCAGCCAGGCTTCAAGCACTGTCAGCAGCACCACCTTGTGCCTGGTTTTGTGCTGGGGTTTCTCTTGGGGTGTTGAGGTGGTGGGGTTCTTTTATCTCCCCTGGCTTTCTGTTGTTTTAAATTAACGGGATAATGGCAAGATAGGCCATTTGGGGACCTCAGAAGTAACTAAACCATGCTGGGGTTTTTTTGACTAATTCCCAATCCAAGACAAATATGTGTATTCCTTGATGCACTATACTGCAAAGGTAGTCCATATTCCAGTCCCTTCCATCTAATTCACCACTCTTTTAAGATCTATTTACAAGGATTTCTTTATTCTTTCACCTCTTTGCCCAAAATCTAAAGTTTGGAGTTTGGGTTGTGGTTTTTTTGTTGTTGTTGTTTGGTTGTTCTTTTAAAACAGCTAAAATCTACCATGTAGTTTTTACCTGATAGAAGTAAAATAAGCCAAACTGCATAACAATCTCTACTGTGTTATCACGCTTAGGTCTGTGTGATGTTTTCTATGATAATGTGACAAAATAATTATGTCCAGAAACTCACCTCCACCAGTTTGGACAGCGGTCAGCTGTGGTCCCACTTCTCGCAGCCCTTCATTGTCCACAGGGTAAGTAGATGTCTGAGATGAGCTCGTTCCTTGTGTATCATCATCACACAATGCTGTGGTCTGAGCCCTGAGCAATTCCAGGGCTCCTATGCTTGCCATCTCCTCAAAACCTTCTGACATCTGAGCCAAGGGAGAATCTCGAGATGCAGAGAGAAATGGGGTGTCCAGAGGTGAGCTTGGAGGGGACAGTGATGACAAGGAGGACCGCGATGACAGAGATGCCAGGGACTGCGGGGTATCCAGAGACCTCCGCTGCTTATTGAAGTTTGAGTGTCCAATAGGATCAGCATATGGCACATCCTTTGTGAGAGACTCAAAAGGAATGATGTCAAAGCGTAAATGCTGCCCATAGTCTGTAACGCCGTCTGATTTGTCGTACTGCGGAAGGCCGTAGATGTCTGTAAAGCTGACCGAGCTGAGGGAGCCTCTGCTGGAGGCCAAGGATCCTCGACTGGAGGCCAAGGATCCCCTGCTGCTGCCAGAGGACATGGTGAGGGTGCTAGCTGACAGACTACAGCAGGCAAAGAAAGAGAAAACAAAAAAGGCCCTTTCAAATATAATCAGAAACAGCAGTGCAGACATAAAAACGTCAATCCAGATTACACAGTCAGTTTTACATGTATTCAGCACAGTGACACAGAGAGATGATTTGACATTTTAAGGTCTAGTTCGTGTCTGTTGCCCTGGTCTCAAGCACAACCATGAGCAAGTGACAACCAAATCAGGACCAAGCGCCTGACAACAAACAGTCCAACAGGGCTCTTTTCTCCAACGTGCAAGCAGCCCTAATTTGGCAAAAAAGAGGCCAGAGCAGGATCTGGATCAATGGACTCAATGTGAAGCCAGGAAGGGTAGATTACCATGATCCAGCTTGAATTTATGTTAATGATGGGTCATAAACATATCAAGAGAAGAGGTATGAAGGGATTTGGAAAGTCCTAACAAACTGCTGTGTAAACCTCACCCTCACAGGTTTTTCCCCTGCAAAATAAAAATATACTTTAGGATGAATACTATTCCAGTTCTTCTTACCACTCTCAGACAGGGAGAGAAGAATCTAAGTGACGAAGAGAGATGAAATTAGACACAGCAGAAACTGAGCTTTTGATGTTGTTGTGGTGTTGAGCTGAGGAATCCCCAAGAGCTGCATCTAAAAAGGCAGCTGTGAGTGTGAATATGCAAAACATGCTGGGCTTCCATGTGGGTCTTAGCACATCCTCGTATTTAAATGGCAAAATTTTGTCATCCCACCAGGGATCAAAACCCCCATCCTTTGGAGAAGGTATCAGAATATTCAAACCTCACAGAACTTACAAGAATGTTATCTTCATATTAGTAAAACTTCAGCAATATTACAACAGACTTTAAGTACATATCTACGTTTCAGAAAATAAAAAACATATAAAATTCCTATATATATATAATCAATTCCACTAGCCAACACTAATAGCATTTACAATACTCCATCCAAATCATCACATTACACAGACCAAATGGTGTAAATTGAGTAAAATTTAATTTACTTGGCACACAAATGCAAAAGCATTAAAAGGTAAACTTTATAGATTATTAACAGTTAAACTTCAAAACCTGCTGGTTTTACACAACTCACCTTTTTAACTGGGAGTGTAAATATGAGGTTAAACGTGTAGCTTCTTCTAGTTGCATAAGCAAACAATTTCTCTTTTCCTGTAACAGTATCCTATAATTAAGCAGATATGTATTATGATTGTTCTTTCTTACAGTAGTGCTCAAGAAGCGTCAGGAGCTTTCCAAGTGCAGAAATACATAATTGCATTGCAGTTTAAAATATAAAAAGAAATATCACTGTCTAATGAAAAGCTTTAATTTATGCAGTTTATATGTAGCAATGATCAGCCAGAACACAAGAACCAAGACTCCAGCAGAATTTCCCAGAAGGGTGTTTCAAGTACCTTTATATATCATCATATTTAAGCAGATGATACAAAATTTTGACTACTAAGCTATGACAAAGAACTCTTGCTGTGACTTATTCTTTGCTAATTCCAGTAACAAGCAGCTGAATCAATCAGTACCACTGCCACAACACAGAGGGAATGTACATATCTTGCTGTTGGTCTCACGACCCTATAAAGGTATCTTAATCTCTGTTTTGTGAGATTATTAAAACGTCAAAGAATAATTTTATCAACTGGTGTGGCATTTATTCTTTTCCTGAATCCAGAAGTTTTTATTCTTCCAAGCCAAATAACTCAACTTCAAACTAATATGAGGGTGGTAATCTGTTTTGTGTTGTACATTTGTACATTCAGGAAAGTTAGCGCTCCAGCCCTGCATTCTGAAGTTGGCTGGAAATTGTGATTCTGACAGACAGCTTGGAGAAAGCAGATCAAATCTGAGTGCTTCAGACCTTCCTCAACTGCAAAGACAGATGTTAGAATTCAACATGTTAATGGTCAGGATTAAAAAATAAATATCTATATATTCAACAAAAAGAGAATCCTTCTGGATAAAACAAAACGGCAGCATTAGTTTCAATAAACTTTAGATGGTTGAGATATGAAAAAGAAAAATATGTCTTTGTTAGCAGTAAAAACATAAATCACTCAACTTCTTTGGCCTCCAACTTCATCAATTCATATGCTGGCAAGGGGCTGTGGTGCTACGCTCCAGCAACCCCACCACTCTCTGGGGAGGCTCCCTTCATTGCAACCACATGGCAGGAGCTGCACACCCGAGTGCGCACAATGCTGAAGCTTTTCTTCCGCTCCTCTGGACCCCAGACCAGGCTAAGCAAGGGGGGCAAGGAAGGCTGCATCTCAGCTATGTAAACTTATATAATAATGGCAGTGCATGTAGGAATCGGAAGAAAAACACAAGTAGATGCAAGAAACTGAACGGATTCAAAAGTTTGCAAAAGAAAGAAGGGGTATTCACACCATCTACCTTTTAAAAACAAACTTAGGAACCTACACTCCAGTCATCAGTGCTGTAAGGCAGGTACCTGCACTAAAGAAAGGGCAAGAGATGCCTCCAACAGAGAATGTCAGCCAACTTTAGAAAAACAAAACCAAACACCACAACAAAACCAACACTCTACCCCCCAAAACCAACCAAACAAAAAAACCCAACCAAACAACCACCCAGCAAAAATAAACTACTCCACTTCTGTCACACAGCTATTAAGTTAGCTCTGATCTGCACATAACTCAATGCCTTTAAAACTCAGTAACAGAACTGGTAAATATTAAAGAGGAAACTTCTCTGTATTTCATGAATAGGAGAAAGCAGAAATAGAAAAGCAGAAGTAGGAATTGAGCCTAAAATAAACAAACAAACAAACTCAGGCTACTAATAGTTAAGCATTTCTCCAATTTGTTATACAAAAATAAGAGTGCCATTCAATATTATTCTAACTTCTACTCAACTTCTTGCTAGCATTTGAAATATCAAGTATCAGACTGGAACACTGGCTTCCACAGCATGAACTACATGGAAAAATAGCCTGGCCTTCTTGCCAACATAGTATGCACTACCTAACATAAGAGCCCAAAACCAACAAATAAAACTTACTACACTACAGTGTAAAGTGAACTCCCTTTTCTGTCAGTTTAAGCTGGAAGGCAAATCTAACAATATTGCAAAAATTGCAAAATATATAACACTCAACTATAGGTTGGCTGTGAATTTTCTATTTATTGACTCAAATCACAGTCTGAAGTAAGCCTTTCTAAAGGAACTGAAGTTCTCAAAATTTATATAAGGACTACACTTTCAAATGTTTTAGAGGTGCCTTTAATTATGTAAGGATTAACCTTTACACAGATCACATTAAAGCTGGTTAATATAGTTCTTCCTCGAACCTGGGTTTTTACCACTATTTAAGAGAAGCAAGTCTGGGAAACAAGAATAAGTACTAGTTACTTGGTAACAAGAAGGGGTTAAGAGGTTTTGTCCATTTTTTTGGCTACAGACAAAAAGGCACAGGAAAATCTGGGCAACTTTGAAATAAATAGCGTTTCCTATCAATACGTTTTAAATGTTGTTTGTTTTCACATAGAGCTTGAAATTTAATTCAAGTTTTTAAGAATTACTCTGTTTACTGCGTTCTCCAAATGTCAGAGCTGGAGTATATACTCCCACTGATGAGACTGCAAATTAAAAGCAAATAATTGTATAAGAAAACTTAATCAGTTTCAGTAAAAACTTAATTAGTTACAGTAAAAACTTAAATGATTAAGTTTTCTGTTATAAGTCAGAAACCAGATACAGGAAAGGATCTTTGTTCTGATGCTTTTAGCAATTAGTATTATTACTCCACTGCAAAGTAACAGAAAAATCACTATCCAGGTAATGTTATTCAGATCTCTATTATCAGACAATATCACACAGACTTTTGTGCAAGCATCCTTTACGACTATTCCAATCTCTTCCTCGCATTCAGATTTCTTATATGAATTGAGAACTAACTAGCCAACATCACTCTCCTTCAGAAAACTCAAAAGGGTGGCAGAATTAAATAATATCAGTCAGAAGCAGTCTCTTCCTTTTTTGAAAGCAAATTAGTAACATTTTTGTTTGATTCTTAAACACAGTGAAATTCCCTACACTGTGTCTTTTGAAACTACCTATATGGATCTTAGAGTAGATAAGAAAATGATTAAAGCTCCCAAACCTTTCAGTGGCCCCATGGGCAGACGTTGCTCGAGCCCGCTGAATTTCATCCTCCAAGCGTCTTTTTTCTTCCTCTAAACGTGCAATGTCTTCTGGGGATCGTCTCTGCTGACTGATGAGCTGCAACTCCTGAAGAAGAGCCTCCTTCTCTTTGATGAGCTGAAGACGGTCCCTGTCTGCTTCTGCCATTCCTGGCCAAGACTCACTGTCTAGCAAGGCCAGTTGCTGTTGTATATTCGAAACTCTTTAAAAAAAAAAGAGGATAAATGTATTTCAAAACACAGGAAAGAGAAAGCCAAAGACAATTCAAAGGAAAAATTTCAAAAGGTGAAGCCTCTTGACGTCTGTGACTTTTGTCTTTTAAATTTCAAACGAAGAAAATTTAGAGGAGTTTGGAAAGATTGCTTCTGCATTTTGGAGTATGTTTTTTGCTTTGCGCACTTTTGAAACACCAAAGAACAGCAAGTGTTCTTAAGTGTGCAGCTCAAATGAACTACAGTGCATTTATCTATCACACGCACCGTGTCTGCCTTCACAGCTTTCTCATTTTGTAATAAATCAATTTGCATTTTAGAGCTCTTGAGTTTGCTGACTGTACCGCTAATAGAGTTGAACATCTTTTCTTTTCTTGTTCAACCTCGTTCAGATCTTAACTTGGGATTTCAAAAGTCTAGTGAGAAGTTGAAGGGGATGAAGGGGAGATGCTGATGTAGTGAGAATAGGTCCCTATATTCTCAGCCCACCTAGCGGAGGAAGGTTTCAAGGGGCTGAAAATATTGGGTAGTCCTGATCAACAACAAAGTTTTAAAAATAAATAAGCTGTCGGTAAAACAAAAAAATAGGTCTGGAAAAAAATATAAAAATATTTACTGGATACGAAATACAGGTGGCTTTAAATGAATCCATCATCAAATCAAGCAATTAAATAAGCTAACTTGATTTTTTTGTAGTAGGCTTTATAGCCAGAAGTAGTTTCCTGTATCTCAATATGCTGAACCACTACGCAAAACAACAGTTGTAAAAATAATTTCACAGTTCACATTTTAAGAAAGTGTTCTACTAAAACCCAATTTTGAACTCTTATAAATATTACAAAGAACCTTAAAGCTAGAAATTTCACAAATGTTTGTTTTGGCAAAATCAAAAGGTATATAGTCTTCACAGAGAGAACACTCTTCTACTGCTAGATCTTTATGTTTGTCTTACAATAGGCAATTTAGACACTTTAGAACATTAAGGCAAGATGAAAAGTAAGAGAAAATACAGCTGACTTTTGAGCATTTGAAAATCAAGAACTGTACAACAGATACACAGCTGCACACCTCGGTTTCATCTCCACTTTGAAAAGTTCAGTGCACCGTAAAAGATTATGACCCTTTAAAAAATGTATTTATTTCTTTAAAGCACATTTAAAACCAGCCATAAAAGTGGGATGTGTTCAGGCTTTGGGTAAGTTAAAATAATTTTATGTCCACAATATCCAACAAAAAAAGATAATAACAAACAAAGCAAGGTAAAAGCACATAAAAGCAAAGATCCACAGTGTGATAACGTGTCTAAGAATAAAAGAAAAGACAGACATGACAATGGTAAGGATTTCCCCACCTAAAAACAAAACCTTGTGCAATGTTTATTTCATACTGACATCTGGAAAGTATTTAGCCATCTTGTTATCAGGGGAAGAGAAATAAAGTATCTATGCACATCATTTCACAATGACTGCATTCATAGATCAATAGGAATGCTACTGTGAATTTTGTGAGATTCCCCCCCTTAAATTTCATTTACAGCAAGAACTTGGTTATTATGTTACATTTTAGTCTAAACCAGAATAGTTTATCAAGCCCTTCAATACCATTTCCTCCACCTTGCATTAATAACCAACTTCCTGCCAATAGCTACTGAAAGCACCATTGTGAATCGATACATATAGTCTACATATTTCATGCCTCAGCTATTGTGCATGAATTCCAGATGCAGCTTCCTGAAGAACACCTCACCCCCTCCACCAAACATCAGGGCCAGGAAGAGCAAGCAGAGTCAGGACCCCTCCTCTCCTTTACCCAGGCTGCTATGCTGTTGAAGATTCAGTAAGCACAGCTTGACTTTCAAGTGTTCTGTGCCAGATGAAACAAACGGGGACTCAAGGTCCTTTCAACAGAATTACAGGATTCAGGTAGAATTGAGTTACCATAGCTTGGCAAGAGAGTGGGAATCAGATGAGCCTTGGCAGAGTATTTGAGTGATCACGTTCATAAACTCTTACACAGCTTGTGGATGAAGGAAGATGAGATGTGTCTGGTGAATTCTCTGGATTGGTTTATAAGATAGCTAAAGGACTGACCCTCCATTTTAACACTCATGATTGTTTTTTTAGCTATTTTTCAAATGCAGGGTGAGCTGATTAAGAAGATGACCATAAGAGCAAATAAATGCTAATGCAGTCAACAAGGAAGAAAGAAGTACCAGCAGGCAAGGGGGGAAGGTGGGATCCCCCCCTTTCAGTGCTACTTAACCACTGAATGTACTCAGCTGCAGAGTAAAACATCACCCTCAATACAAGAGGTTTTAATTTAGATTCTTGAGCTTGCTGAGACCATGTAACTCACTTTCCATAAGACATTCCAGTTTAAAGTTTTGGTTTTCCCTCCTCAATTTCTGTTATGATGACGCTTTGAAAGTACAAAGTTGTCGTACAGTAACTTAATTACACTGTTATTAAGGGGAAAGGTACTGCTGTGGACAAGGTTTTCATCACTGAAAAGTTCCAAAACCTGATTAAGTATTTACTTTGATTTCTTTGACATTCTCAGCATTTCCTACCTTTTCTTGCCTCTATGTTTGCCCTTTAAGCAAAGAAAAACCACTTGCAAAAACTAGATAATGCAGGAATCTCTTTGGGAGGAGAACTTCAGCACCTGCAAGCCAGTTTTCTGCAACCTGTATTTCCTGCAAACAAACTGAAGCTTTGGGGATATTTTGTTGCTTGCTTTCCACCAAGAACTCCCTCTGTATTCTAAGTTGTTCCAAAAAGCTACCAGTGATAAACTTTTAAATTTAATCTCCTTGGCTAGGAGGAGATAAATCTCCTATCTCCTAAGACTTTTATGGTCTCACTCACTCAAACTTAAGAAAAATATCTGAGTCATGTTCAGTTCTGCTACATAATAAAAATCCTCTTAAGCATGTTCCATAATTCAAATTTGTTTTCTCCCAACACAAGGTTTTCTTCCGAATCACCATAAATAAGCAATTTAACTGTGTTTGGCCATATCAGATTTTATACCTATACTACAGCCATCCTCTCTACTGGTATGTTACAAAAAAGTGGCTGTTTTATGTTTTCAGGCTCAGTGTATATATTCACCTACCTTAAACATCCCCTTAAATAAATCCATGTCTTGAGAGAGACTGCAGTTTAAGGGGGGGGGGGGGGGGGGAGTTTTTAGGTTCCTTTTTAAATCTCTGTTTGTAAAACACACCCTTCCTTCCTCCTGTTATTTAAGCCATTCTTCTTTAAGTTGATTACTGTTAAAGCAAAATGTTCTTTTTCCTC
>JANIJG010024789.1:41777-66432 GCA_024611175.1 Megaceryle torquata
AGCAGTTTTTGTTGTTCTTGTCTTGAGCAGATACACACCTATCAGCCCCACCAAAACACCTATGTAAAGTGGGAGGTGGGGGGGGGGGTTACGTGGGGGGGGGGGGGGGGGGGGGGGGGAAGTATTTAGGATCCTTTATAAATCTCTGTTGTTCAAACACATCCTTCCTTCCTACTGGTACTTAAGACACTACTTCTTAAGTGTAGTCACTGTAAAAGAACAGCTTTATCTGGCCTAATGCCAGACACTGAGGTCCCTACTGATATAGATTACTATTCCTGGGGAACAGTGTTAACCCATTTAATTAACATATTCCTGGGGAAAAAACAGTTAATTTTGAGACATCAACATTCCAGGCATTTTGCCCATTCCCATCCTTGCATAACAAGCACTGAGGAACTTGCATTCCATGCTCGAGTAGGTGGTATCAAATGACTGGTTTCCTAGGTAGGCAAACCAACTTGCTGCTTATTTTGGTATTAAAAAATTTCGAGTGGAGATGAATACAACAGCTCCTGTTAAGCAGAAGATCAGGAGGGTCACAGATGGGATGACAATGGTTTAATCTGGTGATCTTAAGTAAACAATGATTTGAAATGGCAAACTAGCCCTGAGATGGCCATACTAACATAGCTAGAATGATGCCTAGCCCAAGATAATGTAGACATAGTGTAAGCATTGAGTTCAGTACAGCCAGTAGTTTACTACACAAATTACATCATGGTGGCAAAAAAAAGCATGTATTTTCATAACTTACAGCATGTCTGAATCCTTGTATACCTACACAGACCTCCCTAGACAAAACAAGACAACCCTTATTTCACTGGAAGTATCTGGGGAGCCTAGAAGATTTTGGTAGTCTCTAGAACCTCATTTTCAAGATTGCTACCCAAACCTAGCACTAGTGAAATCAATACTGCTGAGCTTTAGAACATTTCAGTTTAGAAAAGGTTATTTATTAAAACATAGTATACTAAGTCAGAGTAAGGTTAAAAAAGAAATAAAAAAAATATAAAAAATTCACTTTTTGTGAGATGAAAGAGTCTGAATTACAATTAACCCCATGTTAGACCATTGCTCAGATTCGAAACCATACAAGTGTCTTGAGGAAGGAAATACTCTGTAGCAACACAAACATACTAACTCATGCTCATAAAAGGGATAAATCATGACTATCCTACAACTGGCACTAAACAAGTTCTTCAAACTTACTTTGTTTGAAAAGAAATACCCCCCTCCATACTTAAACACCTAGACTTTTGTGTGACATATCAGACCACTGTACAGCTGAGGCCTCTGTTACCTATGGAATGAGAAGACCAGTGGGGATAAAATAAAGGAAAAAACCAAACCAACCAAAGAAAAACCACAACCAACCAACAACAACAAACCAACCACAGTTATGGTTTGGAGGAAAATGTTGGCTAAGATCCCACAAATATGCAGAGATGATCAACATGAATCATACCAGATTATTCTTTTTCTCAGGTTTATAATTGGCTTATAATTGGACCCAGTTCTCTGCCACTTCAAGTAACTTCTCCCATGTGCAATACCCAGAGGAGGCGACTGTGGGACTAAAGACACATAATGGAGGGTGTAAAAACTTGGTAATTTCTGGTATTTATGGCCCCTCTTGAGAGTGGATTACAATTTATAACCAAATAGGTGAAGGCTACAAAGAAGGGAAGAAAGAAATGGAAAGAACAAGAAGCTGGGGAACTCAGCCAAATGCTCACAAAATTTCTCCACTGTGTCTACTTTGGCTGTTCCTGCAAGTATGTGCCACTGTGGCTTTGGCGGACAATGTGAGTGTGCTCTGTAGAATATCCAGTCTTCCTGGCAGCCCTGTTCAGTAACAAGGAGGCGTTCAATCAGATTAAGACACTCATGAAACCTTTAGAGTCCACAAGCATTTTGCAGATAAAATTAGGTATTCACCTGCAGAACAACTGCAAAGTCTGCTAAAACCAATGAAGGAGAGGAATGAATATTTTTCCCAAATTACGGGTAAATTGGTAAAATGAAAACTTTAAAGACAGTTCAAGAGCAAGGCTCAGCTCCCTTTATAACCCAAAGAAAATGTTCTATGCTTAAGAACTGACACTGGGAGACTTAGGTTTAGCTGACATGCCAGAGCCAGGTATTTATGCCATATCAGACAAATTACTTCATCCTTAAATCAGATTTTCAGATTAGTTTGGCAGAATGAAGCATATAAATCCACTGAATTTCACACGGAATTAGGCAATTACACCTTGAAACCTGCCTACACATGATGAATTTTATAGGAAAATATTTGAATATGTTATTGTATCAGTACTAGAACTTTGCTAACAATATCCAAGCAACATTTATTTTGTCAGTAGAAGCACAAATTGCACTGACACACTTCTGATTGTGGTAGTGCTTTTAACAGCCCAAATGAAAGTTAATTTTGTTAATGTGACAAGAGTACAATAGAGTAACTATTCAGCAACTATACTGAAAAGAGAGAAGTAACATTCTTAAAGGGAATGTGAAAATATTAAGCATACCTGAGAAGGCTTTTTCAAGGTCTAATATAATTCTGTTGAGACCCACATATGACTGTATGATTTAAACAACTCAACTGAAAATCACCATCTTTGAATTCAAATTTACAGAACAAATTACTGATTTTGCACCCAAAGAGATAAGCTGGTTGAAGATGCTTAGATGTATTATTTCATTAAGTCAGCTATCATCAGACTGCATTCTGGTTTTTAAAAATAATAATTAAAAAAAAAATCAGTAAGAAATGTTGGTGGTTCTTATTGAAGGGATCATTTTTCACCTACTGATTAATACACTTTGCAGGATATGAGGCACTGCAGCAATGACATTTCATGATCATTTGCTAATATACTTCATGTAGGCCTTACTCTGAGCTGCACAACTTAAGAGTTATCAAAGGAAAACAATTTGCTTTTGATTTTTCTTTCTGTGAAACAATCTATTCAGAAAAGTGCTCGAGGGGTACACTTCCCAGTGTGCAAATGCTTTCACGAGAGGTGGTCTCACTGAAATAGCAACTGAAACTAAAAACGGTATTTATCCAGGCAGCTTGGGGCTGTCTGTTCAAAAAGATTGTCTTCCCTCCCTCCTTCTTCTCTGGAGGGCCACACTGGCAGATCTGAGAGAAGAAATTTCATGGAAATAAGGTACAGTTTATTTTAAAATAATGGGGGGAGGAGAGGGGGGAGAAGAGGAGAGTAAAGACAGAAGAAAAGAGACTGAGCCTCTATTCAGCATGATTAGCGAGTTAAAAAGTAGAATTTACATGCCTCCTCCCAGACCCTGGATCAGCTACAGGAGAGAGGATTTCTTCCTCAGTGTGCTGAAGATGTGAGAACACAGAACTCGCATCATCTGAAATACCCATGGAAAAAATTAAATTGCAAATTATCAAACTTCCTTGCAGTGGGAAACTAAAGGGGAGGGAAGAAGGAGAAAAAAAAAGAAAAAAAAAAAAGGTAAGCAATGTGAATGTCTTCATTAACGCAAACGCAAAACCACTCAGAGACATTTCTGAAGGAAGAATTATCATTGAATTATCTTTTATGAGAGAGGAGAGCTATTTTGGGAGAATAAGCCAACTTCTCTACTATCACTGGGTCTCATCTCCCGAATTCTTCAAGACAGTTCATTCAGAAATCTCAACACCTCATTTCCTTACTCAGACAACATATACAGAGAACATATTTTTATTTAAAAGCCTTCTTTGCTCCATATGACAAATACTCTTCTCGTAACTACAACTGTATAATCTTCTGGCTAGATTCACATGAGTGACTAAAATGCAACACTCTGCTTTTCAGTTTGTGGGGCTTTCCCTTAAAAGAAAGGACATACTTTTCTCCTACAGTTTATTTTAAAAGTCCGCCATTAAACCCTTGAAATAAGACAATTTGTCTGTTGTATTTACTGCTATATGTTTCCACATTGTTTGACAAGCAAGTAGTCATAATATCCTGCTTTACAGTTGTGACATACTGTAGCATTTTAATTTTCTACTTTGTAGATTTTAATCCATCACAGCACATTCCGTCACCCACACTGTTCAGTAACAGTAGATATTTCACCAGCCAAGGGAGAGTGAACACAAAGATATTTAGTAGAGACAAAAGCCCTACAGAAATGCCAGCAAGCTAAGGGGAAGGAATGCATGATAAATGAAGAATGCAACCACAGAGATAACTGGTAGGGGCAATGAGCTTTGTGCAGTTCCACTCAAAAAGCTGAAAGCCGATTACTTCCGTACAACATACTGGGCAGAATAAGGCTACTATTTTAAAGCAACTAACATGCTTTTGCTAAATAACGAAACCATTGTCAGAGCTGCTGTCCCTGGACAGCAAAACTACCCTTACTGCAGTTACTTTTCTCTAGTTGGAAGGTTAGTTACCGAGATTTTCTACACCTAACGAACACTAAACCCCAGCTCACTTCTGATGTTCAGAAATACTGCGTTCCACGCATAAACAAATGTTCAGCATTTCCAGCTGAGAAAGGCTTCTGCACTTAAAAAAAAAAAAAAAAAAAAAAAGCTGCCACTCCTTTTCCCTGCAATAACACACAAGAAGGGAACTGTTTTTTCAAAACACATAGAAAAGATAGGTCAGGAAACTGAACTACAAATGTTGAATACAATCTTCACAGCATGAGTGGCTCTGCTAAACTAAGCAATATAAACCTAAATTCTAACCACCTTCTTTAAGCAACTGTCATGAACTTCTAAAATATCACCAGACTTAAGTGCTAAGGGTTAAGCCAAACAGGACACTGATGGGTTTTTGTTTTGCCTTTTTTGTTTCCCCCAATTATTTAACCTTTATTAGGTAATAGTCATGGGTATTCACGTGCAGTATTTTACAATGCAGACTTTCATTCCAGTCACAAATCCTGAAGATTTAGCTGTGTATTTCTAACATGCTTGTACCAATTAAATATTTTTTTGAAGCCTGTATTGCGTCCAAATGTGGGTAAATTTTCCAAGAACAAAAATTGCCTATAAGGCTTCCAATCCTTCCCAAGACATATGACAGCATTAGTTTCCCCCAAAGAAAAATTCACCATAATTTGAAAAAAAATGAGGTAAAATTACTGAACTTTTTTTTAACCCTTGTTCTGAAAGATATAAAAGCACCAAATAAGTATAGTTGAAAACAAAAAACCCCAAAAATCCTAATTTAAAAAATAAATAAGATTTGCAAAGTTAACTATACAGCATCTTTTACGTGTCAGACAATTTTAATAAGAGAATGTTCTACCAACATAAATTAAAAAAAATTAATATATACATAAATTTACTGTGTTCAAGTCATCATCTACACTACCATCCTGAATATGGGGCAAATAGTTTGTAAACAATGAGCTTAAATGTGGACCCACTGAACTATACTAGTAGATAATATTTTTAGAATAGTACTAAAAAATAACAGAGTACTTCTACAAAGCCATTTAAAAAAAAAAAAATCACTGCAAGACTGACATCCACAAAAGAAATACTTACATTTATTAATTAAATTGAAGGACTTAGTCAGCAATTAATCTATTTCAAGGGGTTTTTTTAAACTACTGTTTTTATGAGATTTATTTTTTCCAATCTCACCATTTATTTTTATGTACCCTTTTGTTCATCTCTGAATATCTTCATTATGTTACAGGAAATTCTACATTCTTTCTTCACACTGAGTGGTTCCATGTGAACGTAAGGAGAAACTTTTTCACAGTGAAGGTGACAGAGCACTGGAACAGGCTGCCCTGGGAGGTTGCAGAGTCTCCTTCTCTGGAGACATTCAAAACCTACCTGGATGCATTCCTGGGTGGCCTGCTCTAGGTGAGCCTGCTCTGGCAGGGGGGTTGGACTGGATGGTCTTTCGAGGTCCCTTCCAACCCCATACATTCTGTGACTCTGTGAACTTCAGTGCACTGAACTTAGAACACAGGTATGCAAAGCCCGAATATACTGACAGACCAGGCTGATAAGTGTAAATTTAAAGATTGTTTATACTGAGGTTTCAGAAGAAGGGGAAAAAAATGTAAGCCAGTTCAATTAAACTAGTGCAATTCTGTGTTTATAGAAGTGTAGAATGGGGTTGACATTTATCTTTATATCTGCAAACAAATATAATAATCTTACAATAAAGTATTATGTCTATCTAAGCTTCTATTATCTGTGAAGCACTCAATAATAAGCTAATTAGTCTTCCTAAAGACATTTCAATAGAAGGTTCGTTCCAGTTCTACTTCAGAAACTTAAGTCACAAGAGTTTAAATAAAACCCAACAAATTTATCTTTATTTACCTTTTCTTGGCCTCTTCATATTGCCAGTTCAGTCTTACTTTGTCTACAAGTCTTGTTTTGTCATCAAACCCAAACTTTTGCAGAGTTGAAGAGCAAGGAGAAGGGGGGGGAAAAAGAGAGGGAGAAATGAGAACTTAAAAACACTCATAAAGTAAAGAGATAAATTAGTCTCCCTTAGTGGACTCACTAAAACACCTGAAGGCTTTAAGTAATAACATAATAAAAATCATTCAAATACATTAGAAATACAAAACTGGTTTATTGCTAAAAATATATTAGATAAATGAGACCTGTCAATCAATTATGATCCTGAAAATTGAGAGTTAACAGACTCCTGGATGAATAATCAAAGTTTTTCAAGTTTATCCAAGCCTAAAACACAAACAGTATTTTAAATGAAATATTTTAGCACCTGATACTTTTTTATGTGTTATTTTATGGATACTTTAATTAGAAATAATTTAGATTACATTCTCTTTGCTGTGACATCTTATGCAGCACTCAGCTCACTGGTGTGTTTCAAACACAACTATAAAATCATCACCTGATCCTTGAACCAGTCATAGAATGCACATTTATGCTACCAATCCTAGTATATACAGTTCAGTTTCTACAGCAGCTTCTTAGGGCATCAGCAGGTTCCCCTCTTCAGAAGTCTGCATACAGTCTAATAGTTAAAAGCCAAGTCCCCATTCAAGTGCGTTGCTGCACCTCTGGATTTCTCATCTAACTGCTGCTATTGTTGTCTACAGCACCACACGTGCAAAAAGCCCACCACTTCTTTATTCATTTTCCACTACTAATAGTTCAGGAAAACAATTAATGTAGTGATGTAATTTTATTTTCCTAACCAAAAAACCTGCACCTGATAAACACGATTTTCAGATTTTATTTGGCTTGTCTTGGATGGCATTCAATGTGTATCGTGAAAGGGAATATGCTGATGTGTTCCTTTTGCTAATTCATTTTGCAATTCAATAATCACATCCACCACCTGCATGAAAAATTACATCCCAAAAGGCACCATCTATCTAACACCCTGAAAGACAGCCTAGTGTTAGCTAAGTTTTCTTAGATGCTTTAGGAGTCTATCTTCTTAAAAACACAGACTTCCTCTTCTGTGAAAGAAAACAACAGAGGAGAAATGGGATGATAAAAGCCTACAATTCAGAAACTATATAGTTCAATAAAAACTTCTAACCAAATGTGAAGTAACATCCAAACTATAGCACCAAGAAACTACAAACAGGTTGCTCTCTCACTTTCTTGTCAATCTCATTCACAGAAGCAAACGTTTTATTGCTGAAGAACAGTAGGCTGCCATAGTACTAATGCAAGCCAAATCTTTGTTATTAGGAATACAGTTTCATTCACACAGAAAGAATGCTATTATGTTCTCCTCAAATGCCATATTTAAAGGCATATTTGAGCACTGAGATACAATAGACTAGGTCAGAAGGATTTGAGACTAACAGTCACTTCCCTTGTCTCAGACAGAGGAAAAGAGCAGAGGTCTACCTTCATCTTTAAGGTGTATGAACAATGACGATGAGCATTGATAATGGAAACTTTTTTAAAAAATTACTATATATACACATCAATCACTACTACCAGAACACTAACATCTCATGCTGTCGCATGATCAGGTCTGTACTGCAACTTCAAGCTGGCTAAAGTGCTTTTTTTCCCTTCCTGAATCATTACAAGTATCACAAACTCAGAGCTGGTGACATGAAGAGAAGAGGTTCATGGACACCTCAGCAAGAGCTGTTACTCGAAGATGAACCTGCAGTTACCAACGTGATGATGTGAGAAGAGCTCTGACAGGCTGGCTGAGGCCAGAAGCTGATTTTACCTGTCACTGACTTGCAAGGATGTCACTACCCCCTGTGCCATGCTCAGGTAGCAGAACCTCAAAGACCACCACTATTACATGCTACTCATGCTCTAGAAACAATAAGCAAATGCAATGCCCTTACCACCAATATTGCTTTGGATTTTTCTTTCAGCCAACATGTCTTAAAATAAACCAGGAAATAACGACGTATCACTTGAGTACAAAAGCAGCATATTTTCTACAGCAAATGTCTTGCATAGGAGCACATACCTCTCCAGTGATGTCAGTCTGAGAACAAGCATCGCAGTGTTGTTGAGGTAAACAGGAGTCGCTGAGCGAACTAGAATTGTGCTGGAGATCCTGCAGTGAATCTGTAATACAACAGCTATTCCTAAATCCATCTGTTAACTTGGCCAGGCTCTATAGGAGAAAATATAAAAAAATAATAATAATAATAAAAACAAACAAACAAAAAAAGTCAGAAAACCTGATTTTTACAGCTTTTTTATTAATAGAAAACAATGGAATAAACTATTTTAGAAATATGGCAGGTAGCTATTTACAGAAAGGAAAATTCATCATAGTATTGATAACAAGAGAAGGTTTGCTTTGAAATAAACCTCTCCTTTAAAAAGATGCATCTCAGTCAACAGATTTTAAATTATTTGGTTTAGATCTATGAGTGTTTTAGCTTTTGTATGGCTGCAGTTCTTTAAATCCAGCAGCTGTCGACTTTCAGGTTAGCTGATAGGAAAGACAAATGTGATTCACCTGCCCTTTTGCCATCTTCCACCCAGGTTACATTCCTTAGCCACTACTGTGATCACATCCAACTTGATGAATACCTTGTATTGATTGTATTTTTATGACAGCTGATTTCACCCTCATGTTCTCTTACCCAAGGTTCACATAGTTAAGAGATATTTTACACTTTGGATTAGGTAAGGGACATCTCTGAGATGTCTAGACAATGACACAAACCAGGAGGGTAAACAGAGACCTTGTCAAGCAGTCTTTAAGGGGGAAGGGGAGCAAGACAGAATCACACAAAATGATAATAATTTGTTTGACAATACAAGCTTGGTCAGCAGCCTCTTAAAATTCCTTAAGAAAAAAAAAAGTTAGTATCACTTATTTTCTGATCATGCATTCCCTCCTTTGCAAGAATTACAGATAATGTAGTATCAATAACAAACCACTGTGCAGGCTGTCATTTATGATGGAGACCTTAAGTATTATGCATCACAAAAAAAATATTAAAAAAAAAAAAAAAAAAAAAAGACAGGAAAAGAAAGAATTCTACCCTCTCACCAGAAGATAAAAGACAATCAATTTATAAGGAAGAAAAAATATCAGAAATTTGAAGAGATGTATCAGTTTATAAATCAAATCATAATCAAACCATTTGGTTTAAAAACATACATAGAAATGTTTACTCCAGTGTCTAAACTACAGAAACAAATCTGAAGCACTGCATTGGGAAAAGGTTGGCCTTCAGGAACTTCACTGACTGACCCAACTGGTGTTTTGCAACAAGCCACACTTATTGTTCATATCCAATTACCAGGGATTTCTCAGTCATAGTGCAATTCAAAAAGGATAACTCATCAATGCTGCCTTCTTGCACAACAAATTCAACTAATGGAGTCAAGAAGATGAACCTTTGTAACACCAGCTGGTTGCTACTCACAGGAACACCAAGGCCACCTTGAAGACAAGGCATCCAGTTTCTGAGCCTAGGAAGCATCAATAGGAATTGCAGCAGTCCTGAAACTAGCCAGAAGAAAAAAAAACAAACCAACCAAACCAACAAAAACCAAAACCAACCAACCAAACAAAAAACAACAAACAACACACACCACACAAAACCAAACCAACCAACCAACCTGTTTTTTTCTGGTGGCCCTCATTTCTGGCATACATGGTCCATCCCTTTCCTCTCATTACATTCTGGTCCCTCCCTCAGGCCTGCCTTGACTGGAGATGGAAAAGAGAGAAAATACCCAGCCAGGGTATTTTGTCCAGGTGCAGGACAAATGAGTAGGGTCCCTAGCCAAGAGAAGTGAGGAAACTTGTGCTCCTACCATCTGTGCCCACACACAATCTTTGTTGTCTTATTATTAAGGAAAGGTGGGGAGCGATGGGAGAGATGCAGGTACATGCCACATGCTGGAGAGCACATGCTGCTCCCTCCAGCCCCTGTCTGCTAAAACTATACGGTCTGAGTGGGGCTGGGATTTTGCGCTCAGCTCTGGTAGAGACAAAGGACAGTGCAGAGAGATGACAGACATGCCAGCAGTGGAACAAGGCTACTGCTACCTCCCTCCAGAATCTCGATTTGTCTTATGTCTCCAAATAAAACCAAGTCTTCTGCAACCTCCCAATTGAACTGTGCCATCTTATTATGAAGAACAAAAAAATAGTTTCTTTTCAGGCCTGAGACAGCAAAATTCAATTTCAAATTACGTTGCTGAGAAGTCCCCAGCTAGTGTCACTTTATCCTACAAGACTTGCTGTAAAAGGAACTGCTCCAGAACAAAAAGAAAACCAGAGCATCTTCCACTTTATGAAGATCGCGGCCTTCTGTCTAACTCTCTTCTTCAAACCTCACTGGAAGCCATCCAGTCCTGTCAGTCTCCTGTCAGATCAATATAGATCCCTAACAGTTTATCACATGGAAGTAATAATTTCAAATGATAGCTACACAAACATTTAACATGTCTTCTTTCCAGTAAAGCAGACCCAGTCACACAAACAAAAACTGAGGATTCTCCCAAATAAGCTATGGTCAATATATCTTAGCCAGAGGTGTCATATGATGTTACAGACATACGTAGGACCAAAAATCCTGATACCAGAACTTAAATCTAAACTTTTCCCTGTATTTCAGCTACTTTATACACTCCTGTATTTCTCTTGATTCCCTCCAGCATCTCCTTGGCAGGTAACGAAGGGCTGCTTATCAGGCTTCCTACCTGGGCACAGTTGCTGACCCTGGGCACTGCTTAAAATTACACAGCATTTGGCAGGTGGCAATCACCAAGTAGCATCACCTTAATTTACATCTACGTGCATAGGTGACTATGGTCTAGGGTAAGCAGAAATGCTTTGAGTCCTTCTAAGTGGATGACTGAAAGCGCAGCCTCTAGCAATCTTAACATGGAAAATTATAACCTGAGTTAGCATACTTGTAGACAGGAACAATCTACATAAACTGCTAGGAGTAACATCCTCCCCAGCTATACAGAGGAATCCATCTTTCCTCTGGGGTTTATGGTAATTCCATAGAAACTTTCAGACTGGCCTATTGTATGGATGTGAAGTTGTAGGCACACCAGCCCAGACCTACCCAAAAAGAGAGAAATGAGCACTGTCATTTCACCACTGTTACTATCTGATTTGGGGGCTCTCTGCCAGGTACAATTTCAGTGCAATTTAACTCACGTATTTAGTTTATTTAGCTGGTAAAGATGGAAAAAAACCCAAACCAAAAACAGTACACAAAAAACAAACTCCAATACTTCCTAAGAATAAAGGACAATGTTATAAAAATACATGCACATACTGGAGGCAAAGCAAAAGTATGAAAGGGTTGGGGGAAGGAAGAGAGAAACATATGCTGCTTTCAGGAACCTAACCACGCACCTTGATTACTCAATCTTAAATAAAAAGTTCACCCACTTTTTTGGAGCAGTGACACTGCATATTTGGCTTTATTTGTAACCACAGCATCCAGTTTAAATCTGACCACCCTCTCCTCCTCACCCACACAATTCCATCCAATTATCATATTGGATTGAGACAAATATGACAGCTACAATTTTCCAAGCACCTACACAAGACTGAGTCACTTCTACTATGTTTAGTTCTGTTGCTTACACTGGCCAGATTTAAATTAAGGAATAGTAAGAAACTGTTTCCTTTCTCTGAAATAAATCCCCACCTGTCTACACAATACTTGGAACTCCTCTATAAACAGTTTTCACAACAAAAAGTTTTCAATAATAAAGCTTTTCTTACCAACAACTGCTTTAAAATATAGCATTTCCAATGCCTAAACAATTTCAAAAGTGATAGGAAATTAAATATCGAATTCTGAAATCATTAGGAACATACTTAAAATTAATTAAAATTAAAGGTAAAGCTCAGAAAAGTTTGGTGACAACAAAAATATTATTTGGTTTTGGTCAACATTTTTAAAAATAGTCAAAAAGCTGGATATTTTTGCAGAGCACAATAAATGGGCTGAAATACACAATTTTTACAACCATAGATTTTGTAACTATGTCATTCAATCCCTTATTACAATTGCAATAAAACACACAGAACTGTTTTGCATCCTAGGCCTGTGTGGAACAACTATTTTCTAGTCTCCTGGCCTGTATGTCTATTATTGGATGCTACCACAACAGATCATCATTAATTACAACAATTATACCTCCAAGACTGATATTGCCTGTATGCTACTTAGACCCATGAAGAGGGATGGCAAAGCTTTCCATTTTTGCTTGTCTTGTGCAACCTCTACCTTCTGTGGCTGGCAGCATTGCCCAATCCTTGATGCTAAACTTAATCTTAGCCTTCTAACTCCTGCAACACTGTATTTAAAGAACCCGCAAGTGTGCTTAAAGTTGGTTTAACAGATAGGAGCTTCAAGGTACCCCAATATTTATAGCTGGATTTAACTGATTTTCAGCCCGATGACTGAAAAATATAAGGAAAAGGGGAAAGAAATATAATCTAGTGGGGGAGACAAAACAAGACCTGTAATTATGCTGCTCCAAGATGTCACACACAGGTCTTTAAATTACCACTTAGTTTCCTAAATGTGCGTCACTGTATCCATGAAGAACTGCCTTTCTAATCATTTCTTGCTAGTCAGGCATGTGGAAGACTGAAAATCACTTTTAAAACTTGGCCAACACAAAATATCAAATCTGTTAAAAGTTGCCAAGGCAGAAACTTTTCATAGTGACTTAAGTGTTCTGTCTACTTGAACAAGGATTTGTGGTCCATCAGCTGACCTTTGGGTAATGCTTTGGAGACTGAATAAGTGTTTAACTATGGAAATTCATTATATGCAGAATACATGCCACCCATATCATTTAACAATTAAAAATAAAAATAATAATAAAAAAGAACCACCAAACAACCCACAACAATACTTCAGAGAAAACTGAAAGAAAATGTCTGAATAGTAATATCAATTCAGTATGGTCCCAAAAATTTAGGTAACAGAGATGCCTTCTTCAATACAGCAGTTTGAAGACTGGGTGAAGACAATTACCCTTGTCATCCCTCTTAACTTGGAACATATTTGGGTAAGTCTACACTGAAGTCCCTGTAGAGGCAGAGGCTCATGGATCTGTGATCAGGTTCCCACCACATTAATAACACAGGCACAGCAACAGAGGGTTGGAGCAGGATGCAGAATCCATTCAAAAGTCAAGATCACTACTCAGGCACCTATCTCCCTTCAATCACAGAATCATAGGAGTCATTAAGATTGCAAAGACCTCTAAGTTCATTGAGCTCCACCATCAACCCGACATCATCATGACCCAAAGTGCCACATCCACCTGGTTTTTTGAACACCTCCAGGAATGGTGATTCCACCACCTCCCTGGGCAGCCTGTTCCAGTACCTCACCACTCTTTTGGTATAGAATTTTTTCCTAATATCCAGTCTAACCTCCCTTGGTGCAACTTAAGCCCATTACCTCTCATCCTACCCCTGATCACTTGGAAGAAAAGAACAACACTCTCCTCACTACAACCTCCTTTCAGGTAGCTATAGAGAGCAATAAGGTCTCTCCTCAGCCTCCTTCTCTTCAGACTAAACAACAATTCATTATAGGCAGCACAAAGAGACATGCCATAAAACTTAATTTTTTTTAATTTTTTTTTTTTTTAAAATGCAGCAGCATAGTAAGTCCATAGCAGTCTCTAATATAGCCAGCAGCAATGGAAAGCCATATTCAATAAAGACATTGATCTTAACATAAGGATAGTACATAACCTCAGACAAAAATATGAAATACATATGAAGTCTTGTGCTCACAGTATAAACAGTGACTACTTACCTCTTTTGAGCCGCCTGCAATTGGCAATTATCAAACAGAAAAAGCAGTTTAGGCTATTTCACTTCCTATTTGAACTTGGTAACCCCAGTGAAGTCAAAACAAGAAAACAGAGGTAGGTTATTTCTTTTTAGCTGCTGTTTGCTCACTAGCCTATTTTTTACCTGCATAAGGTCCTGCCTTTCTTTTTCACCCGTGCATATAGCCTTCTTTATGGATCGAAGCTCACTCATTATAGCTTGTGCTTCATCCAGTCTATAATTTGTGTGAGCACTTGACATCTTACGATCAATCCTGTTGAAAAGATTAAGACAAATTCAGGAGTTTTTACATAATTACAAAGTGCAGAGATATTTTAAGACCTTTAAGACCACCTTTGTATGAATAGAAAGATTCATGTATCACTTTATTTCCAGGAATAAAAAGATATTGTACTTGAAACTAAGAAGAGCACTCGGCATCAACTCCACTCTAAAGCAAAAGTAATGCAGTTTTCTACCCAGGTTCTGCAGTACCAACAAATTTCCTGGTTTTAGTGTCCTAATACAGAGCTTACTTACCTATAGGCAATGTCTGTGGGCTATTTCACACAACAAAAGTAAAATCAACCTAAACCTAACCTACATGATAGTAACTCAGAAGATATATTAGCAGTCTAGCTGTCAGGTTTTCCACGTAGCACTGCACATTGCAACATCTTTTCCAGGACTTTGATCTGATCTTGCTTTAGAAGTTTCTAACAAAGACATTTCACTTTCTTGGGAAGAAAGTTGTAATTCCTAATATTTCATTGCAAATTATTTCCTGCCATTATAGGTATCTTTAAGTACCTTTTCTAGATGACATCATCATTCCACACTAAGGAACATGGGAACCATCCCAGATGCTTTCAAAAGCAAACTCATCAAGGAGCAAGAACACGACTCACTACATCAGGTTGAAGTAATGCTAACATTTCCACCTTGATAGAAAAATCTCTCATCATGAGTAGGTCATCCACTGCCAGAGGCTTCAACTTTTTTTTCCAACAAGACAACAGGTCAGGATGCAGCAGTCTAGCCCAGCATATCATCTTGATAATGTGCTTTGATTTGTAGATAAGGAACAAAAAACAGATTCTACAGAACTTACTAGAAGAACCATTTGGTCTTGGTTTGAGAACAAACAGCTATGGGATTTTAACAGGCTACCCACAGCAAAGTGTTAAAATTCTCATTTTTCCCATTAATCTAGCATAGAAGGCATGTATGTAGGAAAAAGGTAGTATGTGTAATGGTCCCTAGGACAATGCTAAGAACAAACATCTGCAGGAAAAGGTGTCACTGGTTAACAGAATTAAAGATAAAACATAAATCAGTCATTTTAGAGGACATCAGTTTATAAACAGATGTAATAGGAGATGGTATGCTATACATACATAAACACTCAAATTCTATTTAAAATAGGGAGAATAACTGAAAGTTTCAAGGTAGGTATTATATTAGGGTAAGAGTCAACAACAGTCACTCAGCACGTTTGCCAGGTCCAAGGTGGCATTTCAGGAAAAGGAAATAATTTCAACCAGATTTTTGTCCAGTTATCCACATATTTATGTTCTTGGACATCACTTTGGAGCCCAACTTATGAATTGATATTTGTTTAAGGAAAGAATCAGAAAAGTTTCTACTGCCAGAAATATCTGAGCTTAAATCAGTATTGCTGTCAACCCAAACTGACTTAAAAATCTTACAAAATGATGTGTTATTTATTGCCCATTACTCTTTTTTTTTCCTCCTTTCATAAAGCTCTATTTTTGAAAGCCACAAAGCTTAAAAAAAATCTTCCATTTTATTAAAGGAAAATAGTATAATACAAATACAGATTAAACCTTTGTATGAATAGAAAGAGCATTCAACTAATATATAAAACTATGAATAAAGTATACATTTACTGAGGAAGACGTTTTTAGGCTACATAGACGATTAATATTCTTGGAATAAAAGCTGCCATCCCGTAGGGCAGTTTCCATATTCCTCTATTTTCCTCCACATGCTTTCAAATACACCAGACTTCCCCACCTCCCATCCTCACCAAAGCACACGTCTGTAGTCAAGTTAAAAATCTAATTTTAAAGTTTTTGTCAGTTCTCATATCCTCTAAACTAGTCCGTCGCTACAAATTGTTTAGTCAGTCCTAATTCCACATCTCTCCCAAATTCTCTTAGTGTTCACTCCACTCTCGCAGCCAACTGGCTGAGTTTTCATTTCCTTTGTTGCTAAATGCTTTCTTCCTCCAAAATTCCTAGTGGTGAGCAGAAAGGTTACTGAAAACAGGGGAGGAGGAACTGCTCCTTGTTCTCAGTCCCTGCCCAGACCAGAGGAAGGGGTTTGTTCCAGGAAAGACTCATCTTTAAGCCCATAACTTTGGACTTCGATGGGATCAGCCGCACCTCAAGGGCAAAAGTGCCTGTAGAGGCTGAGGAATACTTTTCACCCAGGGTGGGATCTATGCAGGCTTTACATGGTGAGCTCTAGGAAGTCTGCAGTGAGCAAAGGAGGACTGTGATGTCCAAAGTCTTATTATAATGTTGCCAAATATTGATGAAACTGTAGCAAATATAGCCCTAATAAAAAGCTGCAGCACTACAAAGTTTGAAATTGTGACTGTACTGGAGTTTTAGAGGTATCAAAAAACAAATAAGCAAAACACCTCAATATCCTCTCCCCGCAAAACTCCACTTTTCTCTAGCTGTTTTGTGGTTTTGTTTTTGGATTTATTTCTTTTGACTCTCCTCAAAGATGGCTAAACCATTTTACTAAAATTAAAAAGAACAGAAAACAAAACACAGTCCAAGGCAGACACCATACGTGGAAAATGTCAGTGCAAGAGATTTGCATTTAACAAAGGCATCTGAAACAGAGTGTAATATAAAATAATGGAAATACTGAGCAACATAACCACCCTTACCATAAAATCTGTCTTTTCTCAGAGTTATACCCAGTAGAGGTTGCACAGGGTAGCAGATGGCAGCAGGTTCTGATATCTGCTCATAATGCTATGCTGGTCAGACTTTCAAAGCAAACATTCAAGCCAAATGTAAAGCCCAAAGTGTGACAACTTCTAATATTGCTCTTGGCTTATACTTGAAATAAAGTGAAGAACATGGCCTTAAAAAAAGCTGAACAGGATGCATGCCATTCTCATTTTGGCAGTTACTTGAAGATTTGACCTAGCACAAGAAGGAAGAAATATTATGCAGACCAAAAATTTAGAAAAGGTAAGAAAAGGGGGAGATGGCAATCTAAAATAATAATAAAAAATAATAAATTAGCATTTCTGTTTTAAAGAAGGAGCAACTAATTTCTTTTTACACAATATACTTACTTGTACATGTGCAAAAATTAAAATACTTCAGCTTTGCTACTTGACTTGAGTGACCCTTCTTCTCCCAAATACAAGGGGTAGGGGAGAGAACAGCTAGGGACAACCTAGAGCACACTAGACTTTTAGCTCAATTTGTCTGCCTAGTATACAAAGAGGCTAGAGAAACTTCTCTCTTCAGTTGTTACTGTGAGTACTCTCCAAATTGTCTCCACTCCTACTTACTCAAAACAAGATACTCAAAAAAAAAACCAACTTATCTCCACCAAAAGGGCAAATAAAAAATTACTTAAAAACACAAACCAAAAATCAAACCCACAAACCTTTGTTTTACAAGTGGAGAAGTCACTGCAGAGAGTAGAGCTCAGCAAGGCACAAACACACTGACAGAAATTCACTGCAATCCCAGAAAACACCCAGGCAAAACATTCTCCCCAGCTTCAGCAAGCAACAACAAATGTCACCCAGTGCACCAATGGGACAGACAGTGACTGTAGCAACAGCAGCCAAGAGCAGCACTGAAGCACTGAGTTGTCATGCTTCAACTTTAAAACTAGGTGATTAGAGTGACCACTGACTAATCAGATACACTTTCAAATAATACCTCTCTTGAATGTCTCCCCTACACCCCTATCCTGGAGTATGGACAATTTCACCTGGGCTATAATCCAAGACTAACATTTGTACTCTTAATCATTCGCAGACTTTAGTCCAACTAAACTTCTCAAAAAGTTGCACTACTTTGCTGGACTATCTTAAATGAATTATATTAATTAAAACAATCTCGAGTTTCAAATGGCCTTCAAATACTTTCATCATCCTAGTCAAGGGGTTAGTCCTTTTTAAAAAACAGCTGAACCTATACCCTTAAAATAACCCAATAATCAGGAGAAGGAAAACAAATAAAGAAAGCTAGAAGAGGCAGGTCAATTCTTACTCACAGAAAATAAATTTAAGAATCTTAAGACAAAATTGCTTTATTTCTGTTACCACTTCCGTGTTTAGGCCACTATCCTAAATCACTGACTATATTTAAAATATTACTTAAAATATTTC
The DNA here is from genome assembly GCA_024611175.1 of Megaceryle torquata. NCBI lineage: Eukaryota > Metazoa > Chordata > Aves > Coraciiformes > Cerylidae > Megaceryle > Megaceryle torquata. The sequence goes on from JANIJG010024789.1 coordinate 60,438, forward strand.
CTGTTTCAATATACCGAGTGCTTTATTTTACTAATTTTCAGTTAATAACATACATTAACAACTCTCCTAACTATCTGTAAATGGTTCATGTTATCAATAAAAATGTACTGGTACCTCAAAAGGATTACATTGTATCTGCCAATGAAGGATTTCGGCTGGAAACATTTTCTTCTCTGAAGCTTTTAAAATGCATTACAAAACAAAAAGAATCTTGTAAGCTTACAAAATAAAATATATTGGGAAAAGAATTGCATAGGCTACTCCCTCTCCTTTAAAAGTAAAATCTGAGTATGTCCTTTTATATAATTTTGTTAACGTAATACCAATCAAAATCAAAGTTGGAAAATAAGTTACCTAATTGCTCCAAGATTCCTGGAACTTTGCCAGAACTCCTGAAGCAAAAGTGGGCGCCCATGCTTTGTAGCACCAACGCAATAAATCCAAAGCTTCAAATATTTCCACAGATACTGTACTTATGCTGCAAAATGTATTAGACATGCAACAGTTCCAACGTTTTCAGGAAGCGCCTGCATTAGGCAGTTCGTTCACATGCATGCTGGAAAAAAGGCCAAGATTTCTAAATGCATGGCCACATGATCCAAGGCAAATCCAAGAGCTGTTCAACATATGGTCTAGCCCCTGGCCTTGTTGAACAGCTCTGGAAGTCGCAACAACTTGTGTTTACCTGCCATTTTTTCCACGGCCTGACAACCTCTCTCCCTATCCCACTGGGCTTCCCGCGTATGTGCTACGTGTGTGGGTGACTAAGCAGCAAGCACAAAGATGGAAGTCACTCAGTTCCCATCTGATGGCCTGCAGGAAGAGTGGCAGGGAGAGGGTCACCACAACAGTTCACAACCTTTGCCACCACTGAGCACAAAGGAAACGGAGCACAGGCTGCCGTACAGCCCCAAGAGCAGCTGCAAACTGCTCCGAGCTACTTTTTCCTCACAGGGAGGATACAAAGAGTCACATTTACATTCACCCATTGCGCACATAAGCAACAAAATCCAAGGGTCTCACAGGCCATCAGGTTTACAGTACACACAGAAATCAGCTATACTGTGCAGAATGAAACAGTCTGATCATCAGGTAACAAGAAGAGGTGGTGTTGTGGTAGACAGCTTCCCCAGCACCAGAAGTACTGTGCCCAGCCAGAAGGACGCTGTACTGGTCACAAAACTGCTCTACTGCGTGATGTTGCACAATGTGCTCCAGGCAGGAGATATGTCCAGAAAATGTTTGGAAAAAAATCTTTAAAAAATCTAATTCTGCCTTGACAGCATCTTCAGGAAAAGTTAAAGAACAGGGCCTATAAAACTGGTTTTGCACGTGGATGCATGAAACCACCATTCCAAGCAATTCTGTCCAATCATTCTTCTATCATTTGACACTGTTCTCACTTCACATCACTATCATAGCAGAAACTCTGAAGCAAAGCAATTAAGAGGTTTCAAGCTTTTTTTTTTTGTGGCAACACTTCTCTATGAAATTCATTCCAAGGCAAATAAAGTAATAAAAAAAAAAATCCTCCTCCCACAAGCTCTTAACTTACTCTTGGAGAGTTTCCACTCCTTTTTCCTTATATTGCAGCTCCTGCTTCATCTGTGCCAACTCTCGTTTTAGCCTAGAAAGCTGAATATAACAAAATAAAGTAATAACATGTATCAGAACTTTCATAATAAAAATAATTGGTTTTCAAATACAAAATCCTACCTTACTTTAAAAAGTTAGAAGTGATAATCTAAATTCTCTTTTATTTTAATGCAAATTTTAAAACAAAAAGAAAAAAAAAATATTACTTTCTGAAATACCATAAGACACAATCAAACAGCAGTCACACCATTCAGCTTTCAAAGTATCAGTTTTCTCCTCTGTTCTATGCAGTTTTTATTTCCAGTAGCTTATGCTAACAGCTAGCAAGTTTCAATCCATACTATTTTTCTTCTCCTCTTGTACCAGACAGATTGTCTCAATTGTCTTCAACTCTTTAGTCAACTTAAGAAAAGACTGAACATTCAATGCTGTTAATTTTTCAATCCAGGAAAACAAAAAAAAAGTCACTGGTAACAGAACTGGCCTCTCTCCCAGAAATGGCAGCCTGCTTTTCTACAGTTGTTTTCATATTGTCCTGCCCTCTCAATCCCCCCACCAACTACCTTGACTGAACTAGTGAGCATAAATCAGAAGTGACAAAGCAGCAATGTCTCCAACAAATTTTTGTGGGTTTATGAACAGTTACCTGTTACCAGGTTGAGCAGACCTTAGAAAACTGCTATCAGAACCAAGAATGATCTGAAAAGAAACAGTTTCTTGCCCTCCAAAGCTGACAGATAACTGAGGGCAATGGGACAAGGAAGATGAAAGGGACTGCAGACAAATGGGGGAAATGGAAGTGTTTCGGTGTGTGGTGGTAAGAACCGAGAGCCCAAGAGGGGCAGGGACAGAAGAAAAAAGCTCTCTCCTCAAGTTGTCAAACTTGGTACCTTTTCTAAAAATCTACCAGAGTGCTCTTGATTTTCACATGTATGTCAATAAGTGACAAAAACCATTACCAAAAAAAAAAAAAAAAGTGTAAAACAAAAGGGGTTAAAAAAAAAAAAAATAACCATCCTACATATCCAGACAGAATAATTTTGTCAGCTCTACTGCAAGAGCAAGGGGCTTCACAGCAGTTTCAGGGGATGCAAACAAGAACTTTCAGTCCCACCATCCTCCAGGGCCCTCCCTTTCCCATGTGTTCTTGCCCTTTCTTCAAACCTCATCACAACAGCCCACAAAATACTCCTATATCCTTACCAACTCTTTCAACATTCACCAAAAGTGAAATGACAGAACACATCACTAATATAATGCACACAAACACTTCATAGTGCATATTTTATTCTATTACCCCAAACAATTCAATGCTATGCACACATTCAGTTGCACAGGCTACCCTATGCACTTAGAGATTTTATTTTAAGATGCAGGAAGAGAGATAAAGTCACAAAAGTGAAAAGATCATAAATTTCTTTAAATATTATTTAAATAAGTAAGACTTTTTTTCTTGTTTACAATATGCTGGCATTTAGAGCATGTAAAACAAGCAAACACTAGTTGGCATGTAGTAAACATATACAAATAGAATAAATGCCTTTGAAGGGTGGTGAACAGATTTATTTTAAGAGGCGCTCATGTGAAAAGCAGTCACTACAACAAAAATGGAACACTGTCCTAGAAAGATTAGTATTTTTATTTATTTTGTGAGCTGGATGACTGGCATGTTAAATCCCATTTTATCCATTAATAAAAAGAAACATACTCTAGAAATGGGTTCTGGAGCTTAATATTATAAACTGGTTTTTATAGTTTTATGACTGCTATATCAATTTGCTTGAAACCAAGATTCAGACTTCAACTCTGCTAAAACAGCATGAGAGAAATCAAGTAGTCAACTATTCTTAAAGAAAAAACATTATCAAAAGCATGACTCTAGATTAATATATTCATATATGTAAATGGAATATTTTTATTACCAGAACTGCCTAATACTGTCAGAATGCTTGAACTCTCCTCCCCTAATTGAGGAGCTCTGGCCAAATCAACTAAAACATTCTATTTGGACAACATGTCTACTAATTGTGAACCATTGATTTCCAAATAAATGTCTCAAGTTTGGAGTTCAAGGACTCTCATGAAACCCCACTCAAGATGGGTAAATGTGAAAATATGAGGACAGTGGGTTTGAACTGCACTTAATCAAGAAAGAATCTGGCTGCAGAGTGTTTACTACTTGTGGCAGTTTGCACAGAGAAAGAAATTTCTGAAAGCCTGGCTGAATTTGCCTCTGAGAGACACGACAAAAATCTTTACACTTGTAGCATGGTAAAAGCATTACTTTGCGAGTCATTGAAATGCAGTACTCAGACTCATTTTAATAAAGCTGCTTTTCTGCTCTGACCTATTGTTCTAAGTATTATATCTCTGAAAAATGCATACAACATCCAGTGCAAATAAAAAAACAAACAAACAAACCAAAACAAAAAAACCCAAAACAAAACAAAAAAAAAACCACACACACAAAAAACCACAAAAACCCCACACACATGACAAAAGAAAAGCCACCTCCGTTCCCCAGGATAAATTTGTATTTTTACAAAATGAAAATAAGATTACTCACTCTGTCACGACGGCCGGCTATTTCTGCTTTAATCTGATATGGGTCATACTTGGTATTAGTTGAAAATCCAGAGAATGCTAAACAGATGGAAAATAGCATTTTACTTTTTTTTTTCCCCCCAATACACTTGTTAAGATCTAGCACTATTTAATACGCCATTGCATTCATTTGTTGCATTACAAGTCACTACTGTGTTTTAAAATAATCCTCCATGCTAAAATACAACTGAAGAATAACCTCTGGCCTGCCTGGATTATTTTTTTCTTTCCCTAAACACCACCACCAAATTTGTGTATAGCAGCAGTGCATACTGCCTGAAAGCAGCTAGATTCCATGACAGGGTGGTGGCATTTACTGACACAAGCAATTTGTGTAACATTAACAATTGCTAATTGTTTGCTAGGTGTGTTAACAGTATGTTACAAACTAAAGTCACAAAACCATTGTCAGAATAAAATTAAATTCTGCTACAGAGAGAACCTGCCTTCTACAGCAACAGAATATGAAAAAGACATGCAGAGCAACCTCTGACAAGTGAGCTCTTAACACAGTGTATCTAGAGCCAGGCAATGATTTCAACCTGTGGCATTAGAAGCTAAAGCCTAGAAAGGTGAAGAAAAGGCCCTAGAGGACAGGCTGGGCAAGATCAACCACAATTTATCGAATGAGCCATTCAGAGCAGCACTGGCCCACTGAAAAACACGTGGTATGCGAGTGGATGGGCTTGTGCTGTTAGCCCTATCATCCCTTCGGAGATCTGAAGGCTGCTGTTTTGAAACTCGTGTCTGCGTCTGTGTTGCACTGAGCCTTTTGACTCTTGAAAGAAATACTGCAATGCCGAGGTCATGTCAAGCGTGTAGGAACTTGCCAAAATAAGTAGTCATGCTTGGACTAATCCTCTAAATGCAGGATTTTCTATGGATTTTAATTTTATTTTTTAAAAAACAGTTTTGATCAGAACTGAGTCACAAAACTGCTGCATGGGCACCTCCCTGTCAACCCACAACCACTGAGCTCACGCTACCTCCCACTCATGAGCGCACAACACTGAGTCAATGGCAGCACCCACAAGCAAAGGGGAAGAAAACAGTTTTCAGAATTTTAGTTATTTTAATACAACAGATTGAAATAAGTGGTGGTGGAGGCAGGACTACTTGCAGTGTAAGCACCAAACCTTGGCCGTCCAATTGAACTTGCATTAGAAGCCCAAGATTTCTGTACAATAAATGGAGAAGCAAGTATCCCAGAGTAGAGCATGCTCAGGAGCTGAATTAACAAAAGCAAGTGGGGAAGCCTTGGGAAATCTTAAATTGACAGCACAATTAATCCCTAAAGGGATTTTTTTTTTTTCCCGTTAATATATCACTGGACTCATCAGCCCATCCTATTTTCTCAAAACAGATGCTTATGACCTTAATATATTTTAACACATCTGTAGAAAATTACTTTATCACCTCAAAACAAGCAAGAAGTTTTCTTTAAATTATTTTACAGTATCTCATTATGGATTCCAGATATACCTAAAAAACCCCAAAACTATCAGAAGATTGAGAAACATAAAAGTCAATTGAAATAGCATTTGCACTCATCCTACAGATAAACTCCAATGTTGTCATTTTCAGTCACATTTTATTGCTGCTTTAAACAAGTTATTTTTCCAAGAGCTTTAAAAATACCAAAAAAATAGGTCATATTTTTCTAGTATATTATCTTCAACAGAAGTTTCTTTGTGCATTCATCTGAAGTAATTAAACAAAATATCCCACAGAACTATTGCAAATTTAAAGAGGAAAAAAAAAGGGGAGGGGAAGGAAAAAAAGGGAGGGAGGGAGT
>JANIJG010024789.1:66532-94317 GCA_024611175.1 Megaceryle torquata
CCTAGAAAATTAATATAATAAATACATAGACTGATCTAAAAAAATACTGATGGCACTATCATTTACACTACCTTTTACACTACTCCAAGTCTTTAAGCTAAGTTAAACACTCTTTGGACAATAAATTCTTTTTTTAAATTTCTCTTTTAATAAGAAAAAATATTAATGTTTCTTATTAACTCTTGAACATAAGAGGGAGAAATAAAACTAGTCATAACTGTTCAGTTATGTCACGACCTAAACCACAGAATGTATATAACTAAAATTAAACAAAAAGAGGAGATAATCCCATTTTAACAGTAAAAAAAACATTTGGTCAAGACTATCAGGGAAACCTCAGCCCTAGAAAACATCTTTTATGCAGGATTTTGTCATACATAAGAATGACCTTGTATTAATAAATACCACTGGATCAGCAGCTGAACACTTCTATCCAGAAGCCTGCTTTAACCCCCCCATCTCCATGGTCAGGTTTCTTGAACATCTTCCGAAAGGGCTAAGCAGAGCTTCCCATACTTAACAAGTATTTGGCATTTGCCAGCAAATCCTGCAGTTAAACAACAGCTGTACACACAGCGGCCACTGAAAAGCCACCAGCACAGTGAATCTGCGCTACGTTTCTACGTGGCCAAGGAGTACATCTGTTTGATACCTATCTCTGAACTAGACCATTTTGACTCTTCAGAGAAGACACTGATTCCTGTTGCACCAGCCAACAGCCACGAGAGTGGTGCAACAACTTCAGAATTCAGAAAAAGTGTATCCTCTATTCCAAGCTACCAGAGACAGCTTAAGAATGAAACAGGCAAAAATTAAGGCTTTACAAGCTACACCACCAGCATTCGGATGAGAGGCTGGCATTCAAGAATGAGGTGTGCTGACTTCCTGCTTTGTGGTCAGAGGTACTCTTGACCCAAACGCCCTAACTTTTATAAAGAGGTCAATAAACTGACCCCAGACCCACAGAAGGTTTCCTCTAAGCTGATGGTTCCCCACCACCATGGTGAGGATGGAATAATCAATGAATTTAGGAGTGCAAGTAGGTGGCTAGTCCAGCAACATTCAGTCTTGTCTTTGTTGTCTTGCATGAAGCATCACTACAGCTGGCTCCAAGACAGCTAGTGATGCTAGCTTGGATATACCCCTGTTTAATGTCAGAAAGGCATATTCTAACCTAGCAGGAAATGGAAATCCCTGAATATCAGAGTCAAAGGATAGCACCTCACTTTTGTAGTCAGGATCTTCATTCAGAGGAGAAGGCGGCAACGGAAACACCTCACACTATTTCTTACACCATGTGTTGTGAGATGCAGGTGGGTAAAATAAGAAAAGACTAGTAAACTCACAGCTGGCATAAGAACGGCTGTCATCCTCACACATTTTGTGCAACTGCTGATATTCTTCTTGGGCTAGTTCAAAACGCTGTTGCTTTATTTGGTAAATCTCTTTCTTCGCATTGAGTGCCTCCTGGGCAACTATTAAATATTCCTTTAACATGCGTTCCTGCTCCCTTCTCCATTGCTCCCTTGGGTCCTCAATTTGTGTGAGCTCTAAGGAGAAAAAGCATAACAACAACATTAAAAAAACTGTAAGACACTTTATTCCATAAAGTACATGTTATTTTGTTAAGGTCCTAAACCTAAACAGGTCTGTTCTCAAGTACCACACCTAGCACTACAGTGCTCAAAATCACTCCAGCCTGGTTGAGAAGGAAGGATGCAGAGTGGAAGAACAGGAAAAGCCCGTTCAAATATAAAAGGCATTTGAATTTGGTTCTTTTCTTTACAAACCAGAGCAAACCCAAAGAAAACAGTGTTTTGGCTCTAACCTTCCTTCACAGTCAACTTGAAAATTCTGAGAACTATTTAAAAACCCAGAACCACGGAGGAGAGTGAAAGCTATCTCAATGCAACCCATAACTCTATAAATGCCTGGAAAAACCTTAAGGTACTACATACAACTTCACAAGTATAACATCCTGACAAGTCAGTGACTACACCTGTGTAATTAAAAATAAGGTCATTCAACTGAAACATTAAAATTTTAATCTCAAACCCATTAAAAGCATTTAAATTACTGCCTTTTTTTTTTTTTTTTCCTTTGGTCTTAAGAAACAGCACTCTCATGCTTTCCCTTTCCAGGGTTTAGAACAGCCTGTATTCAAACGCAAATCAAAGACAGGTTTCCAGTACAAAATCTTTCCTCCATATTTTGATTTTCAAAGCTATTACCATACAGCAATCCTTCTACAGTTGCAAAGACATTTGAAGAGAACGCGTGTATTAAAATCCTTACAAAATATTTGCTCGTTTGTTTTCTTTTTGCAGTGATGCTCAAGCCAGCAAATATGTTTTACATGAGGATGTCCATGTAAAGTCTTGTGTTTAAGTGAATGTTCATTTCTGTTGATTGAGGCTCTACTGGTAAGAAGTTGCTGCAGACATAGTGTCTGCATTCGAAGTAGCAACAGAACCTGCAGCACAGTCAGGAGGTAAGCACCTAGTCATTTTCTGCAAACTTTATTTCTCACAAGAGATGAAAGCCAGTTATGTTTTGTATTAATCTTGTGTACATCATTCAGTATATTGGTGTCAGTGATGAAATAAGAAACTGTAAAAGATCTAGCCTAACACATTAAGAACTCTAACGGCATCAAGTTCATGCTAGCAGCTCTACCATATGAGAGCCATCTGGAAAGCACATAAACAAAAATATGAAGCTCCTCTATGAACAATACTTCCAACAGATTTGTATATTAGGTTCCTAATAACCTTTTCTCTCAACAGCTGTAATTTTTCTCCCCACAACTCCTCACATTGCAACAGTATAAAGATTGTGTCTACAGTTTTGCAATTTCTCCCCACATCGCAGGAACCCTTAATTCCTGGAAGCACCTTCTGTCTCCAAAGGCCCCAAACTACCTCTGCGGCCCAGGACAGGGCACAATGTTCCTTGCTCCAGTCTCTATAAATCCTTCTCTGCATGCAGAGAAGCAGAAGAAAACACAAGTTCACGTTGCAGCCTATCTTCTACTAAGGGCATGATAATTTGCAATGTTATCTCATCTGTCTGTAAGTATTCATGAAATCCATGCAAATATTCCTAAAGCTGCTAATCCTCTATGGAAACTAAATATTTATGCGATAGAGAAGCTGGATCCTAGTAAGTGTTTCTTTTCAAAGAGGAAATTAATAGTTCTAATCTCAATAAACAGCACAGGCTAAAATGTTATGTTGGATCACACATTAAGCTTCTAAGGTCCTATACTGCAGGGCACTGCATCTCCTACCAAATTATTTCAGAAGCCTTCTCAAAAGCTAGCAGCATTCTTCTGAGGCAGAAAACTTCTTCAGTACAGTAGTGACATTCTCTTCTGTTTTACTGAGGCTTCCCTTTACCCTGGTTTTCTACAGAAGTTTGCCATGCAACTAAAGCTACATTGTATGACAAAACTCACTTCCTTAATTTCTTTACAACCAATTTAAAACAAAAAACCCAACCAACCAAACAAAAAAAAAAAAAGAAAAGGCTACAACGATTCATCAACAGCCCCAGACAAATGCATAAAATACATTATTCCCTCACTGGGGAATGCCCAACTGGTTAAAGGAGACTTCAAAGGCTCCCAAGACTCTGAGGAGGAGGGAAAGGAATTCTGCGGCTGGCAGCCATCAAGGTTTTTAAGCAATGGTTGGACAAGAGCCAAGAGCAGCTTAGTAAGGGTGTCAACAAAGTACTGAATTTACAGAACAAGATGGAGATCAGAGTTGGAAGCACCACTGAGATTTACAGAAGATTCTTCTGTTCCTGGGGTTTTTCAATATAAATGGAAAGTTATTGCCTAGAAATCTTTTTATTACTTTCTGGGTAAACAAACATTACAAGAGGCTTGGAAAAATCAATTGTATTCCTGTTTTCTTTTAAAAAAGCACAAGGGCAAAAAGCTTTAGACAGCGCACAAAGTGTGACAGGTCGCTGGTAAACATAATTTTAGAAAGACTCTCTTTGATTTATCCCTTGCATTTTCTCACGGTGTTTCTTGAAACCAAAGCACTTCTGGTTTGTCAATTAACACAGAACTCCAGTGCTGTATAAAGCATTTAACCCAGTCGGTCACAAAAGGCAGTCCAAATATTTTCACATGGAAGTTGTCATTCCAACTCTTTTACACATAGATCAGTATACAATCTTTGGGACTCATTTCAGAAAAACACTTCTTCAGGTCCTACACCATTCTCTGTCACTTACCTGACACCATCTCATAATGTACGTGACTGACTACTCATTAGTTCTTACTTCAACAAAGGAGGTTATTGCAGTCTGGATTGGTACCTTTGTTGTCCACAGTTTAAAACTGGATGGAGTATCCTACTGATTTTTGAATAATGATTATGCAGCTATAATATCAACTCTGTCTTTCCTCTGAATATAAATCTTGCCTGTATATGCAAGCACTGAATTAGCCTAAGGGTGACAAACCCATTTTGCTATGACGGCTGAATTACCACTTAGGATAATATCTGTGGGCTGCAAGTAATTAGTTATCGTGAAGGAGACAAATTTTGCAACCCTGTTAATTGCAGAATGATTCCTTTCACTCACTTCAACGCTGGCCCTATGAAGTTTCTATCTGTCTGCTCATGTTTTACCTTTAATTCCTAATATAGATTAGCTTTACTTTCCCAGACTCATTTATATTCATCTTCTCTTTCTGTGCCTTCCCATTGAGCATTTGGGAATATATTTTCTCTCTGCAGAGACTTTGTTCGACAGTTCTTGCTCTCGATTGCACAGAAAAAAAAAAAAATATGCAAGCCAGATCTGACATGCCTGCAGTGATTAATATCCTTTCTCTAAGTACAAACTTGGTGTCTGTGGTAAAGCTGCTAATAATAAAGTCTGAAAAGGAAAATAAAGCTATTTCTTTTGCATGCAGTGGTACTATAAAAATGCCCATCGGTCGGATGCTTTAGTAGATTTTTTTTGGTCACAGCATTGCAATGGAAGTTCACTTTCTGCTCATTATCTGCGGAATCACATAGAGCCTTTTACAAAGTTCAAAGAGAAAAAAAAACAAGAGCTGCTGATATCCTCATATGTATATTTTTTTTAATATGTGCATTCACACACATGTACACATGTTGAGTGCACCTGCACCCACTACTGTACTCTGATGTAAACCTCACTTTTTTTTTTTAAACTTTAACATTAACTACAGTTACCACCACAGCCTAAACAGCAATCGTTAGGCTACTACATTTTCTAAACAGAGCCATTGTAACCATTGCCTAACAGTCTGTATTTATTGATTTTCAGTTGTCACAGCTATCTATCCTTGTGATCAGTGCATTAACAGCTCTAAGTTTATTATTTAATTAGTGATCTTTGTTAGTTTCACAACAAACTACCACCTGTCTGGGTCAAATAATATAATGGGAGCACTGGTTATTTATAAAATCCAAAACTACAATACACAAGCAATTCCAATGATTGCAAGAAGCCAAAACTGTTTCTACACTTTTTTTTTTTAACTGACTAGATTTCAAGTAGATAGTATTGAAGCTGGCTTTGTAGATTATACTATTTGTCATTGCTGTGATAGCCCATGTAACTAACCTTTTCTCCCTCCCCACCAGCTGCCAATTCCCACAATGCTGAAAGCATTCATGCATTGGTGATAACAGCTTAATGATAACAGCACAACAGTAAGAGCAGCAGTAGTACAAAGCTGTAAAGATAAGACTTTTTTTTTTTTTTTTTTTAAAGCAGAACTAGCAAATGACAGTGGCAATACAAATCTCAGCAATAGTCCAAAAGGGAAAAATTTCTCCCCCTTATGTTTCCAAAAGTGACATCTATTGTCTTTTTGATAGCACTTTGTACTGCATTAAAGCTTAAAACATACAATAATCTCATCCTATTTTAAGCAAGGTATTTCATAGTGCTTCTAATTAAAAATCAGCACTTTTGTCTCAGCGTATTTTATTTATCAATACAGAGGAGTGAACTATGGATGACTGGAAAAATAGGAAATACAAGAGGACAGCTTGAAAATCGTACTTGACATATGACAAAAAGCAACAACAAAATTACTGATACTCCACAGCAAAACAAAACAAGACAAATAGTTTTATACACTAGAAATCAATCATAGGTTGTAAAATTCTTCACAAATGGAAGAAGGATCATGTCCCCATTTGAAGGATGAGAAAAAAAAGACACTGCAAGAAATTACTTGCATAAATTTTCTCACTGTAGCATGAGATGAATAAATGGTATCAGAAACAGTGCCTCAGTTAACATCAGCTTGCTGGGATTACTCAAAATAATCATACATCTACTCACGATTTATGTGGTCCATATAATAAACTCCAATCTGTTGATCGTAAACAGTTTCCCATCCTAAAGGAAGCTCATCACCGACACAGTCAGCAAATGTCAATGGCTTTGTAATCCTGTAAACATAAAAATAGCACAAATAAATACAAAAGGTGCAGAGTTTACAGTGCAATGAGTGTTAATACATGTTTTGAAGATACCTCCATCATTTGATCACAAACTAGTTATGGTGCTTAGGAATGTGCTAATAATTACAAGCATACAGTTTCAAAATAAAACTTCATTTAAATATGCTGACAGATACTCCCCAAACAGGTAAGACACGCTTCTCTCCAAGTTTCTATGTTTAACAGTTTAATTACAATGGCATGTAGTCCTGCCAGTTTTTCTCCCATATTGTGAAGAATGCACATGTGAAGCTGGAGCTCAGCACTGCGAAAAATTACTAGAAGCTTTATAATGCTTTAATTTCTTTAAGGTATCAAAGCAGTATAATTGTTTGCCCTAAAAAAAACCCCAAACAAACAAAAAAACCCCCACAAAATTTAAGAAATCACTACATAGTAGATTTCTCTTCTTTTCGATTATGTATTTCCAACTATTAATGACATTCTCCTGGTCCAGACCCATAAAAATTACTTCCTTTCCCTCAGAAAGAAAAGGGACAAATGTCTCTAAAGAATTCTGAAGCTATTAAAGCAGAAATAGTAGCTAATAAATAACAGCACTACTATTCAGCAACTTAAAATACCACACTCCTTGCTAGGCAAACTCTTGACAGACCAGTAGGGTAACAGAAAACCAAACCAGCCATTTCAGCATGGACAGAAGTGTTGAAAATACTGGATTACAAATTCTAGATAAACACTCTATACCAACATTATTCTAGAATATCAAGGTATATAAAAAAACTAAGAACAAATGACGCAAATAATAAATCCTTAACATTGAGCTGAATTAAAGTCTATTTCCCAAATCATCATTTTAATCATTACTTAACCCATAAGATAATATTTTCCTCTAAAAGCTGCCATAAAACTCCTTTTGAGAAAAGCTATTAATACAGTCACTTCAATTATACAAGGGACATAGATCCAACACCTTCAATGTTTATTTGATGAGGCATTTCTAAATCCTGGAATGATGAAAGCTTGCAAAGATTAAATACACACATTAATTTAAGGAATGACTTAAGTTCAGCATAAATTATGGCGTAGTTCTGCTTGACATAAAAATGGAAATTTCATTCCTATGTTATAGAACCCAGTTAAGGTTCCCTGACACCAGATTTGGACTACGCTTACAAATACACTGTGGAGTCGATAGATCGTTGGGGCTGGTAATTGCACTCCACCTGATCATACCTGTATAAAACAATAACTTTGTCGAAACTAAAATATGTCTGTCATTGAACTGGAAGTCCTACCTCAAAACAAAACCAACCAGAAGAACCCAAGGGTGAAGACTTCAAATGCTGCAAATACTAGCCATTGGAATAGCTGGAATGTAGCTTTAGTAGTAAGTGCACCATTCAGTAAAGCACATAGCTTCGCATACAGCAAGTGGGAAAACTGCATTTACCTGCCTCCTGAAAGTACTTTTGTATTCTTAAGATTAAAGTGTTTGAAATTAACCGTAGTAGAATAAAGCAAAAATATCCTCACTAGCTTAATTGTAATGTTTGAACAGCTCTGTAAAACAGTACAAAGATCAAATAAAAGTTTGATCATATGCTATGGATTCTCAAACTTGTATAAACAGTCTAATAAGAAGATGATGTACATAAACTTGTGCACCACTGTTTAAAGCAGAAATTTTCTATTACTGACAAATATGCAGTTTACATCAAGTAATCATGCAAATCCAAAGCTGCTGCATTCAAGAAAAAAAATGTTACTATGGACTGGCATATGCATTCTTTCAGTAATTCATCTAGCAGTCAGGCAGACCAAATATTGTCAAAATACTTCTGATCTCTCTGGAATTCAGTCAAATATTAAAAATATAACATGCAGCATTTTTTATTAAACTCTTATGGTTTTGTTCTGAAGACATGTTTACAATTTCTCAAAGTAGTCTAGACATCAGCTCCTAAATTACCACTCTATGACAAGATTTTCTTTGGAATGAGTTATGAGACATGCTTGCCTGTTACACAAACACACCCTCACCCTTTATTCATAAATAAAACCTGCACATCATACTCTAACCTTTCACACTACAAGAACTTTAATTTGATGCTCTCAGTGATCCCATCAGGGCTCAGACTTCCAGGACAAGAATGACTTTTCCACTTTCTGGAAAAGTGAGACTGATGAAAGCCAATGCACCTGGTCTAACTGGTTTTCATTCCAATGTTATAAAGCATGCATGAACAGTTTAATTAATGATTTTGAGGGAAATGTTGTACAAAAAAAAAAAAACCCACACATACATAAAAAGCTGTCTTCCAAATATTCAGACTATTTATTAACTTGATGGTGCTCATTTTAAACTACATTCAAACTGGATTCATTTAGACAAAGTATAATGTTACTTTGATTCTCAATTTGGTCACATTTATATCTATGTAGCTCAAATGGTCTTCATTCAAATGATCTAGGTCAAAACATGCAAGGCTTAAACTAAGAACTGTAAGTTTCTCCCTGGATTTTGCACTGATTTCATTAAGTCAAATGAAAAAAAAAAAAAAGTTTCTGGTTTAACCAGCACAGCTCTGAGGACAAGATTATTTTTTTTTCCAGTTAGGGAAACTAAGGGTTTCCAGAATAACAAAGACAAAATGGAACAGATGCAGATACAGATATTGGAGGTCAGCCACAAATTACAGCAGTGTACTGCTGAAATAAAGTATCTTCTGGAAATACTGTTTTATCCCCTTTTCTTCATTAGCTTAAGCACTCTACAATAGGACAGGCCTTTTCTGCTTCTATATAAAGAACTGTACAATGTGCAAGTACATCTGTTAAAACATTTCAAAGTATTAATTTTAAGACAAAATAAAACTTTTTGAAGGATTATAAAGACAGACAAAGACAAGATAAAAATGCTACCATCTTTAATTAAATAAAAATCAGGGCTGCCCTGAATTATGCCATTCACAGTAGTAAAGAGTAACACCAAGGCATTTTAACTGTCACCAGTGATCATCTCTCATGCCCTCCACAACTGGTAGACAGTTCTGAATTTCCTGATGAAGACAGTTTGGAACATTAACCAATTGCAGTCACTGAATCTACAACCCAGGAAGAAATGCGTCATCCATGGGGGCCAATTCTGCATTTATTGAAGAGCCAGTCATAGCCTCAGATTAACTGATTTGCTGACTCTTTATTATCTTAAAACACTTATCCTTTCCAAAAGTAATGATGCTCTCTGGTCATTAGATAACCAAACTTTAGTGACTCTGAAATCCTTCAAAAGCAAATACAGAAACACATGAGAAAACTTCCATAAACCAAATCGTGCATACCAAACTGAGAGAAAAATCTGAGCATTCTCATGAACCTTGAATCTGTCACCTCTAACTCTGCCCCCAAAAAATGTTTTTGTTAAGAAGAAATGGAAGTCTGGTATTTACATGCAATAAAATAGACATATTTGAAAACCCAAGTTTTATTAATATTTCCTCTGAGTTGATTATCAAGCCAAACAGTTAGAATATTGAAATCAAACTACAAAAATAACACCAACCAGTTGAATGAAACTGGTTTTGACTAAGAGGTGGTTTTCCTCCTATTTGTGTACTTGTTGTATATCTTTATCCACTATCAAAAAACAGAAGGAATCCTGAAACCATTACTATAGTTTTCTAAATATGCAGCAGCAACAGATATTTCTTGAATGCATCAGTTCATGACAGCAAGTGGGAGGAAGGAAAGAAGACAGCAGAAGGCAATGGGTAAACACCATTTCACATAAATTACTTCAAAACTACTCTTAGCCTTAGTATACTTTGTTAACAGAATCTAATTTCAACCACCCCACCAAAAAAATATATAAATTAAAAAAACACAGAAAACCTCAATCTTTAAATAACAAAGTAACACTTCTGAGTCCAAAGAAAAGACATACTTAACTCTCCACAACACAGTTTCACCAACAGCATGGAGCAGCAAATTCCTTGTCACCGATTTTCAAAACCAGAACCAAATCACTAAAAACACAAGGCATGATGGGGGCGGGGGGGGAAAGATAAGATCCTCAGTCTTCCCATGGCCCTGATGCCACAATCAGAGGGCCCTGGGTGCTTGAAATCCCTAGGTCTAATTAAGAAAAACTTCTCCTGGGAGGAACTAAATTAATGCAAACAATGCCTGTTTTTGCAAGACCCTGAACAGGAATTCAAAAAGGTATTTCCGAAGTAGAAATGCTGCTACAAACTAGCAGTCATCTCTCAGACAATGTCTAGGTGCCTAAGTTACATCCAGGGTCACCTTATCTTCCAAAGCAGGCCTGGATTTAGAAGGAAAGCACTAACCATGAGCACTAATTATGAAAAAGAACCACTAAGTTCCAAAGAAAAGCCACCACTTGTAGGTGAGACAGAGGGAAGGATGCAAGAACAGTAACTGTGCTTTTATTTTTGTTCCTGATTTTGGTCAGGTCCAACAGCAGAGGCAGAAAGCGTCTAATAAAATTTGATACTCCTCAGACAGACAACTAGGAGACACATTCTCTTAAATCTGATCTCAGTCTGAATAGCTGTCTAATGGAATGGATGGTTTTTCCTGAGAAATACAAGTTTTTAGCCTAGGAAACTATTAATTCACACTACAGATCTGAAAAATGCCAGGCAATTTAAAAATGAGTAAGTATAACAGAAAAAGAATTAAACATTCTGATAAATTTAGCAACAGTTTATCTAAAGTAAAATACTATGCTGAAAGTATTGCTGAAGTGTCACAAAGCAAGAAAGAGACAAGGCAGAATGACAAATCACGAATACACATAAAAGCTTTCAGCCAGATTTTTTTTTTTCATAATTACCTCCTTTCAAACATGACTAAGTTGCAGTCGTTGTTAAAAGATTCAACTAATCATGGTTCTGATTCGCTCTAATTGTGCGGAAAAAACCAAACAAACAAACAACAAAACAAAACAAGAAACTTAGCAGGAATGGCCTATGATTTTTTTGCTCATTTCACAGACACAGCAAGAAAAGCTGTTTATACTGAGGGGAAGAATGAGGGTGGTTGTTGCTATTTTGGTTTTAAAAGTCATAGTGCTGTCCTGGAGGCGCTTCTTGGACATCCTCCACCACACCTTGGGTCTGGGCTTCTCTGGGAGACAGAGAGGGTCTGTGGCCACCCAGCTGTGTCATAACCCCCCAGCAGACTCAACCACTTAGCTTCTTCAAGCAGGATGCCCAGCAGAGAGCATCCCCCTCCTCAGGGACCACTCCCTCCCACCTCACCAAGCTGGGCAGGGACATATCTTCAACATGCTGCCAGGCTGCTGAAGCAAGGAACTTCCTTCAAGTGGAAACAGCTCTGCACCAGCCAGAACCATGCAGCCTCACCTTGTGACAGCACACGCCAGCCACGCACAGGCTGTCTGCAGCAAATGCCACCATAAGAGCACTCTGGAGAACACCATGGTTTTCCTCCCTGTCCAGCCTCTATCACAAAGTTAGCTCTCTTGAAGTAGCCAAGTCATAAAAATGAGTTGGATTTCGAAATACGGTTTGACGAATTACATACCGACTGCTTAGTCAAAAGTACAACTAAGTTCACAAAACTACATGTTATCTTTTGAGGATAAAAATCTGTTACAATTTTTTTCTTAATCCAAACAATATATCTTTATTTTACGGCATAATTTAACTTACTGAACATCTACACAACCCTTCATCAAAATAATTCCACAATACAGATGGCCAAACAGAAACTTGCACAAATGAGAAGCTGTGCTCAGGACAAAGACTTAAAGAAGGTAAACTGTATTCAGAGTCATTGCTAGGATAGATTTCCCTTAGAAATAAAGTGCTACCCTACAGCATGGAAATAACAGCACAAGCTCTTCTAAAGGTCACTTGAAACTCCATCTAAGACCACACTATATTTTGCAATAGTTTTCATTCTTTTTTAAAAAAAACAACTGCAAATAAACACATGAAAGAGTGTTAATAATGCCAAATTAAGTGTATTTGCTTCGATTAATTGTACAGTAATATAAGCCAACACATCATACATCAATGTGCAAAATAAAGCACAGGATGGCATTAGCCAGCTACAGTAAAAAAAAAAAAAAAATCAACATCTTTACACATAGAGGAAAAAAGTTTACTCATTATTAGACTTTCTTTTTAAATGGAAACAAGCGTTAATTGCCTTCCACACATGGTATTGCAAACTTCAAGAACCTATGCCGAGACAGCTGATAAGCATGTCACTCCCACAAATATTGGGCTTATCTGTCAATCACCACTTCCTGAGCCATGGTTTGCCACTGTTTACAGCATAGCAAACAAGCTGGTGGCGGTTCCTTTTAACCCTACTTTGTAAGCTAAAGTGCTTCAGGAGCTGGTTAGAAAGCAGCTCTAACATCTGTGCAACAGTGCAGCATAGACAAGAACTTCATTGGCCATCCTATTCCTCAACCCATAACTGCCCTTGTGTTACAGCCATCTGAATTTACATGGGTCAAGACAAGTAAGTGGTATCAACCATCTATCTCTCTCATGACCTCGTGCTGAAGAAAAACAGACATAATGTTATTAAAACTCAGTGGATTGATGAGAATGCATGAACACACTATTCTGGCACCCAAAACTTGAATGGAATGGGTTTGTTTTCTACAGTGTTTCAAACCATCACATTCTGTGTTGTACATTACCTTGAATCAGTTGACTCCAAACCAAAAAGAATTCACTGTTGACTGCTAGGCAGTCCCTTCACAGATTTTAAATCTCACCATAAAAAAATAAATCTGATGGGCAGGGTATTATACACCTATTAGATAAAGATTGTTTATCTTAAGCAACATATTCATTACTACATGTAATGGTAATAGGGCAGGTAGCCATGGAAACCCTGAAGAATTATATTTTATGTGAAGCTACATGTATGACTAAGAGACAGACCTGTTGATTTTGACATAGTAAAAGAAATCTATATTCCCTACAAACATGTACAAAAAACATACCTAAAGACAATCTCTAACCTCCTTTCACTATCCCAGAAACAATAAGCATTTATTATCAAGCAACAACACAGAAATAAAGGCTTTATCCTTTATCATATTCCCAAAACAGCTAAGAAATGCTGTCTTAGTATGTTGAAACATAAAATAAAATACTATGTCCCATTGCAGCTCTCACATAACTTGTCTAACTGCTGAAACAGTTCCACACAAGCAGCCAAGGCTTCCAAGCAGTTCTTTCTTAACAGCAGCTATGATCCACATCCAAATTCAGAACACAAATATTATGGGAAATTCTTGCTGAAAATATACCCACATTTCATCAAGATGACCGAAATTCCTCCTTCAAAAAACCGTAGCTGGGTTAAAAGTCAGTGCTTTTAAGAAAAAAAATGCTTTTGTTTATACTTTTTTTTTTTTTTTTTAATAGAGGATAAACAACAACAACAAAAAAAATGGGGGCAGAGGGGTTAAGACTCTCCATGAGCACTTTCAAACAGGTTTTGTTTGTGTATGTACAGATAGCCTGAAGTTACAGGCAACTGTACAAAGCCACCAGACAGAACCTAAGATTAGCAGCAGGGGAGAGGCAACTGCTGCAGGGGCTGGCCAAAGTCAGGCAGTCTGGGAAGCAGGTGACTGGACATCTAGACCAGAAGACAGGCAAAATTTCATATGGCAGCTGGGAATAAGCAGGAATATGTGTCAGAGAAGATAGTTAAGGGGGAAAGTAGGAGACTACGGTTCTACTAAACTGATGTCAAACTGGACTTTCATATTGACCATGTTCTTAGCCAGATACAGTAACATGTCAGATATTTATGACTTTTCTTTTGCCAATCCTAATAAAGCTGTCTTTGTTACTCAAAATCTCTAAATATTTACAAAATATTCTCAAGGGCTCGCATATTGGGAAAGACTTAAAAAAACCAAAAAAAAAAACCAACACACCACAAGAAGATAAAAATCAAAAGCCTAAACTACAAGATAAGGAACATTTAACAGGGCACTTTGGAATCTGAGAAGCAAGCCGAATTCTTCCATGTGTGTAAGAAACCTAACAGGACACTACACCTGTCCAGACACTGCACAGCTTTTGAGCAGCCAAGTAAAGCAGTGTCCCAGTTTCACCAATTCTGAATCAACATTTATCCCTTTTTTTTTTTCTTCCTTTGCCAATTTCTGTGAATAACAGTGTTCTCCAACTACATATTATTGGTAATTAAGGTCCTAGTTAGTTAAGGCCATCCCTGCAGTTATCTCTTCATTTCTTCCATCCTGCAAACCACAACTCTGCAACCTTCTGCTGGAGAAGAGCAAGTCACGCAGCTGTCAGATTTCTATGTCCTCAGTACATATTAAAGCCTGTTTCTGTGTTCACTTCAGTCTAACCAGCTACTTGGCAGACATATCCTTAGTTTTGCAATGAGTCTTCTGGTTTCAGAACTCAAATTTCTGACTAGCTTAACTGGTAGATAGGATTGTGTCAAAATAACTAAACCATCATACAGAGGAGTCACTGGGAGAGATGATAAGCTGCTACACCCTTACACAGAGGACTGTATACATGCTTGTGTGTAAGCTTATAAATAAATACACAAAATTGTTCTCTTCTGACTTCTGGTACATCTTCTGTATGCAACTACCAGACAAGAAGGCAATGCCTGTACTTTCCTAATGGAAGACATCTGAACAAGGGTAAAAAGGTCCATCTGC
Organism: Megaceryle torquata; assembly: GCA_024611175.1. Taxonomy (NCBI): domain Eukaryota; kingdom Metazoa; phylum Chordata; class Aves; order Coraciiformes; family Cerylidae; genus Megaceryle; species Megaceryle torquata. Next base: position 81,731 of record JANIJG010024789.1, read on the forward strand.
AAGACCTCACCGTCAAGTTCTTAATAATAAGCCCTTTGCACATGAAGAAGAATGATGGGAAGAGGTCAAAGCAGAAAGAAAATGAAGCAGAGAGGAAAAGGAAGGTTCCCAGCAGACAAGGATGAATAAACATAAGACATAAAACTCCAAGTTCATTAATTTCCACATATTAGAAGAAAAGGAGGCATCTAAAGAAGCTTTACATCTCAATAACAAGTAACTAAAATGGTCTTAAATGCTGCAAGACACTATCATGTAGTGGAATACATCCTGCAGACTCTTGCAGAAGCACTTCAAATTTATATCAAAATAAGATTAGCATATCCTTACTATTACGTTGCCTAGTTCACTTCTAGTTTATTAAGGTATCTTGGGCATTTCTAGAGTAATACAGAAGAAAAGGGATACAGTTCTTCAAACTGTCTTCCCATCTACTATGTTCTCTCACTAGTCTCTTATGTCCTATATCCAGAAAGCTTACGCCAGAATTTGTTAACTAGCTTGTTAGCCTTACGTTTGACCTTGCTAGACTGAACTTCTTTTCAAAATTGTGAAGTCTATGTGATTATCCCAAATATTACCACCGAGGTTTTTCTAAGGCATTCTAGCAGCCCTTGGTAATTCAAGGGTTTGTACATTTTAACTCTTAGCTCTGCACTGCTGAAGGCCTCCATCACCTTGAAATTTATTATTATTCTTCTCTACCAACAACCAGATTGAAAATAACTAAGTATATGTGGATGTACATATACACACGCCATTTTTTTATATGTCCAAATACCATTAAAGTGTCAAATGACAGAGGCTTAACTTAAATATTCTTCAATAAAGAAAGCACTGTAAAATACGTTTGCAAACACTTCAAATCACTGTAGACAAGCCTTGGTCAGCAAAACTGAGAATCTTATGTAAACTGGTAATCTTTGGGCTGACTAGAAGGTAAGTAATGGAAGAAGTTAACACCAGACTCAAGGTATAAAAGCAATTACATCCTGATGGGGTCTACAATTGCTTATTAACCAAAGAAAACCCTTCTCATACACTGAGAAGGCCCATCATACTAGAAGACATGCCAACAAACATGATGCTAAAGGAATTTTATACTTTGGTAGTCTGGGATAAACAATGTTTTAAGTATAGTTTAGCTGTAGCCTATTCTAACTGCTAGTATTCCCCTAGAGGTAAATTGAAGTTTAACAAGATTAGAAACAGACATCTCTCATGTCTATGTACACAAGCAAGCTCAGCACTACTATCAGTGAAAATGTAAGTAATTTGATGTTTTGAAATATTTTAAGCCCAAATCCTCAAAAAAGTTATTATACTTGGAGTATATTCAATTAAATTTTCCTGAAATTAATTTAATCAAACTATTTCCACCAGTAAGTATTACTCAATGATACTAATAAAAGAGAAAACACATGTTAAAAGCTACCAGAAATCATTTCTAGAGAAATGAAGCAGAAAGTGACAAACAATGGGAGGAAAAAGTAAATGCAACTGGACTGAGTATAAAACAATGGTTGGAAAAATACATATTCAAGAGACCATTCTTTTCAAGTCTTGGAACAAAGTGATGTGTAGATAAGTGCCAAAAGAATATGCATACCATGACTTCACATACATCCTATTAAAAACAAATTGTGAGGTAAAACAGTAAACAAATACCTCACACACAGAAAAGTCTACACTGCCAGCTAATCTAGCAATTCAAAACAAGAGTTTCTCATCTAACATTTCAAAACAGCTTTGCCCCTCCTTCTCTTCCAGCCTGCTTGAAAAATGTTTTACCTGTCCTGTATTTTTTCTAAAAGTACCATGCATGGCATTTCTCAAACATGTTCATCTATCACACTCCTGGAAGTTTTATAGACTCCTGGACAATTTCTATGTAATGCCTTCTAACGTGCTACCGCACTGTCATGCACCAGCTTTGCCTGTACAGCAGAGAAATTTTGCTTTGCAGAAGGACACAGGCCTGGCCCCAAGCCCCACCTCAGCGGAGGGGGTGCTCACAGGGACAGAGGGAAACCTGCGACCAGAGAAGGCATTACACAGAGCTCAAGCAATCCCTGGCCCAAATTATGCTGCAGATCTGCAAGGTGGGTTTTCCAGACTACTGACCTTCTTAAATTTCTGAACTACATGAATAAAGCAATACTTTCTGTGGGGGTGAAAGAGTGCAGCTAACATGAGACACACACACGATCCAACAGCACCTTTTCAATCACTTGCCTAAAGAGTTACTAAGCTTGACTTAGCTCTATGCAACTGAAGTGAAAATACTTTGACAGGATCTTTGATGGTTTTGCTTTCAGACTCCATTTCTCACAAGCTGTGATCTATGGCAGTCACCCATTACTTCAGGTTTTTCCTCTGTCTTCCAGGAGTTGGAGACCCTTAGTCAAGCACATATGGACACATGCTTCAGCTGCCTGTAAGTGACTATGGACAAGTTGTTAGTGAATACTGTATACATTAGCATACATACAGACATCTTCAATCTACCTACTTCATATTTTAACTGGTATTACAACAACAGTTAATGGTTACCTTTAAGGTGTTAAAGGTAATCTGAAAATAAACCCACAAAGAAAACTGTCCTTAAAATGCATCTTTTATTTTCCAAACATATCAGAAGTGCTAACAGAACCACCCATATCTCCCTAAAGTCTATGCTGCTTTTATACCACTGGAGCAACAACCCCCCTGCTAAGTAAAACAATTTCTTTAAAGCCCAGCAACTGCCTAAGGGACAAAGCAATGGGTCTGCAATGATCTGCAGCCTTACTACGTTTTCTTCTCCACAGCCTACTCTTTGCCTTTACTTCAAAATTAACAGATATAGCTGCCAATTATTTATGCTTTTTGACATGCCAGTTTATAGCATTTCTAAGCTTTCGATTCTCAACATTCTCAATCTACCACTCACAATTACAAATTCATGTAATCTACGAATACAAAATGTTAATTATATTGAGCTAAAACACAAACTCTTACAACTGCTTCCACACTCCACATTGACACCCTTGTCAGACAGTCATTTTCAAGCTTTTAGGAAAACTTCGTCCATTTTCCCAGTGTTTAATTATTGCAATGTTATTACCATTCCCCAAATACACTTGCTTCCCACAACCCCCCTTCATGCTGACCTTGTGAACTAACACAGTGCATACCCCAATCAATATTAAAAACTTAGTAATATATCCCGAAGACCATTTTACAGATTTATGTTCATCTGAAATTTTTTAAGAGGTTGAAGTTATGAAGTTTGATGCTATTACTTCTATGGTCACCAGTAATTGTGCAATATATTACATTTCAGCTTCATGCTAGACCAATAAAGTACTTCCAAGTAATATGAGGGATTACTCATCATTTCACCGTCACGCTGTTGCTAAAATACAGGAATAAAAAGTATTTTATGAAAAATCCAGAGAAATCCAGACAGATACTGTACTTTTTACAAACATTAATAGCATAATAAGAAGAATAAATAAATAAATAAATCTTAAAACTACTTGCTCAAACCCAATAAAAAAATACTTAGAACTGTTGGGAAAATTCATTTTCAGCGTAAGAAATCAAAGAAAAAAATTAAACAAACAAATCAAAGTAAGACAGCACGAGTAATTTTTTTTCAGTATAAAATTTCAGATCTGCCAAAAAAATGGAAAAGTAAAAAAAAAAAAAATCAACAGGACGTAAAGCTCAATTATAGAGAACACACCATGCCATCAAGCCTACACTGATCTTAATTTGAACAGAATTGAACATCCACAAGTATGAAGTACTTTTAACTAAGAGTATAAATTAGATTAAATTTATAGTAACATACTAAAGAGATTTCAACAGTAGATGGCCTTCTCTTCTTCCTCCCCATCTCCCATGACCAAGAAGGTTAAAAATAGAAGCTTCCGTTTCCTTAGATTATTTCGCTTTAAACTTTTCTAGAGCACTGGAATTAGCTACTTTGCCAGCTTCCTACATTTGTCTTAGAAAAGAAGGAGTGTTAAAAACATGCTTCCATTTACAGCAACTGAGGAAACTGACTTCTGTGGTTTGCATTATTATTATCTTTTGTAAATGACAAGTCCCTCTAGAAGTTGTAGGTGTCTCTTCCAAAGTTTCCCTTTGGATATTGCTCACCCCAGGGCCCCTTGCATCGGGTAATCTTCTGCACTTGCATATTTTTCTATACTTATGCATTCCTTTGCAGTTAGTAAACACAGATATTTTCAGTGCACAGCATTCAATTCCCCATAACCAAGAGCAGCTCCAGTACTAGGAAGGAGAGCTTAAGAGCTGCAGAAAGGCAGCTTCAGCTCCCTCCCTCCCTCCCTGCCCGGAGCCTTTGAGGAAGTCAGAGCTGCAGGAAGCCTCTAACTTCCACCATGGCAGCCCAGCATGGCCCCGGCCATCCGGGTCCATATTTTAAGGTTAGAAAGAACAACTGTCATCATCTAATTAACCTCCTGCATAAAACAGGCCACAAAACTTTAGCTGCTAATTCTTGCATCTAGCCCAACATCTCGTGGCTGACCTAGTTTTTCCATAGGTTATGCTGAAAAAAGATATACATCACAGAATCTGAACAGTATCTGAACTGTTTATCTAGAAATATCGCTTACCAACAAACAAAAAGTAGCAGGTATCCAAATACTACTCCAGTATAAAGTTGTATCAGCTACACATTACCATAATGCAGTGCCACCCATTCACTAGGACGTCTGGTATGATTCGTTACACATTGCCCCATTAGGCAATTTTTTGATTGCTTCTAATTCTGCTAGACTGAAGCTGTTCTGGCTGAAGTTCTCCCTCCTGAGGGTGTGCCTCATTCTCATCTCTTGTGAGAACTTTCAATTAAAACATCTCAGCCATTTGAAACAATGAAGCAGAGGAAAAAATGCTGTCCCTCCCCACCCACATGCTAGATAGAATTCCTACACTAGATTCCCAGATAATCTCAGCACTACTAAAACCAGGACCTGAAATTTTTATGTCTCCTGATGTCCCTAGGGAAAACTGTACAAGTTTGGTGAAGGCACAAAGGAGTGGAAGAGGGAATATTGTTGCACATGCTCAACCTAACTCTGTGAAGTACGGAAGCCCTGTTCTTTACAGATTTCATCTCCAGTGAACACATACCAGCTTCTCAGGACCTCTCCTGGCTACACACCCTCCCAACCCCACTGTGCCAGAACCTCGTGAGGCTTGTTCCAGCTGCATGGAGCATCTCCAGAAAAACATTTCCACTACAACTCTGCTCCCTGCTCTTTGTATCCTGGGAAAGAAGATTCGGAGGCCAGTTTCTCCTTCTAATCTCAACGCAACCCCTGTTATCACCTGAATGCCATGGAAGAAAAGAAGGAAGCAAGCACACTGTGATACAGAAGTAGGAGGAGCATGGGAGTCAGCTGCTGGAAGAAGAGGAGGTAGAAATCAGAAAGCAATAAATGGTGCAGGAAGGCACAGAGGAGAAGCACACAGGGAGAAGGACTAACAGCAGAGCTGGAGCAGAAGGGAGTGGCTGGGAGCAGTGAACAGCCTAAGCAGAACGATGGGGTAAAACAGGACTAGCCAATGATGCTGCCCTCTGCATCACTCAGCTCTGAGACTCTGAAGGGGGCTCTGTTCTCCCCTTTGCACTCCAGTCCCACTATACCATAAACCCCACCTGCAGTTTTCTATGAAAACTGGATTAACAGCTTGGTACCATTAAAATGCAGATCTCTCCATTGTCTTCAAATGTGTTCACCTCTGCTATCATAACTGCACAATCCCATCATTTTGACTACTTCTTATCTGATCATATAATAAGCTAGTAGCGAGTACACCTCAACTCAACAAAACTGCAAAAAAAGTAATAGGGAAGGGAAAAAGTAGTAATTTGGATGTTTTCCCACAGTTACTGAATGGAAGCAGTTTACTTTTCCCTCAGATGAACAAAAAAGGCAATGCAGAGGAGGCAAGAGGTAAGCAAGATCTCCTACTATTTGTAAAAAGCTGTTAATCGAACTTTCAGCGTACTATGGGTACACTAAGCTTCACTGCTTTAGGGAGGAGGGAACCAAAAAAGCCAACCTAAACAAAATCATAATAATGGCAAAAATCATAATAATGGCAGTGCAGGCCTTAATTATGGCCTTTTCAAATGTGTCTACATTTGGCTATGCAACTTTTAAATGTGTAAAAAAAAAAAACCCTATATATGTATGACTAAAGTGTCTCAGGAAGATTACATTTAGGCACCAGGATCTTCTAAAGTTCAGGGGAAAAATGAAAGCATTCAAAGAGTCTGATTCTTCTCTGAGAAAAATCAAGTATATAGCAAATGAAAAACCAAAACCTCAAAAGCACCTTTGAATATCCATGTATAACCAGTACTGTGCTAGGCAATGGTACTGTTGCCCCCAGGAACAGTAATTTCCAATATGAACACTTCCTTTGTTACTCTTGAAAGGTTACAACCTAACAATGTAGGAACTTGACATAGATAATGTATTTGGAAACCATCTAATTAATCCATTTATCTGTTATGATTGGTTAAGAAAAAAAAAAATCCCAAACCCAAACACACTGGGAGCTCCACGGGAAATAATTAAATATCCATGAAGGAAATGAACTACTAAAACACATGCAACAATTGATTAACCAAACCAGCATTAAAAGAAAGATGTGCAAAGGGAGACAGCTACTGTGTTTTGAGACATATCCTCAAACGTATGCTCACTAAAAACTGGTTTTTTCATAGTAACTGCAATCAAAATCTCTGCCCAACTTCTCTTTTTCTCAGTCTTCAATGAGGAGAGCAATCACACGCAACAATGGAAAAAACCCACAAAGACATCAGAAATTCAGATTAAATGAACTTCAGGAGGAAAAAAAACATCTGCATTTCCAAGAGGCCTGTCTGGTACTGAGTAACAAGCAGGTTGGACAGATTGATGCAGAACAAAAGTGGATGTTTAAGTCTGACACATTACAAAGCTGAACTCTTCTCAGTGCTAGCAAAAGGGATATAATGGTTCCTTTACTTAAGAGGAATTACTTAAAATACAGAAAATTATCTGCTCACAGAAATGATATGAAGCCTTATCAGAGTAACTGTTTCCTGCATTTCACAGCACTTTGCATTACTATTGGAGAAAGCATCAAAACTTTTAGTTTCTTTAACTCCAATTTTCCTGCTTTCTTCAAAATTATTTATGGGCAAGACTTCAATGGATCATCAATGGGACAAAGACATCAATGGGACTGCCTTGGTCTTTGAAGTGAGGATGGTAGATAGAACTGTCTCCTGGCCTTAAAGCTGATCAAGAAAGTTTGAGAGAGGAGGGAAGCTTCTCCCAACAATACCAGCTATTTCCAATTACTGAAAGATCTACTGATTCAATCTCTGAGTCACTTGAAAGAAGAAAAAAACAAGTTTTGAGAAAAGTGTTGTAAGCTTGACTGCTTAGTTGGGTTGATGAACAATACTTAAGGAGATCCTGTAAAAGGAGGACATGAAGCAGACTGAACCATGATTACTATTCCAGACAGCAGATGCCTAATGTGTGCTGAAAACTTTCTGACTGAAGTCTGGTTAAGAGACCAGGACTTCAAAAACTTATTGCCAGCTTCTCAAAGACTACTGGGAAATCAAAGTGAACTGAAAGGGAAACTATAGCAAATGGGAAGGCAGGACAGCATACACACGACAGAAAATTCCCTGAAAGATGTGGTGATGACTCTTACACACTTAACTCTGCTCCACACATTTTCATGTTTCATTTTCAAAAAAACTTTTATTATTACCCATTAAGCCAGAAGACAGACTTTCACAAGACAGCTGTGGAAAAAGAAAGAATATTCCCTCTTTCCTCCCCCATCTTGTACTTACGCCACAACTGAACAACTAAGTTGAAGAGGAGATTTTCTTACCATTTCCTAGACCACCACTGCTGCCAGGAAAGCCTGTCTTCTGCTGTCACACTTCATCTAGCTTCCTTTTGCAGGTCTTACTTCCCCATAAGTGAACTCAGATGTTTACAACACATCAGCATTCTCAGCTCTTCCCAGTGTTCAATTGACAGGCTGATTATTCACAGGCTTTGGATTTTCTGACTTCATACTGCCACAGCACAACAAGGAATTACTGAAGATGGAAGCTGTCAGAAGAGTAAAGGTCTATTTCAGCCCATCCCCTCTCATCATCATTGTCGTTGACAGTCTGATCCTAAATTTTTAACAGCCTCAAGAAATTAACTTCCTTGACAATTTTCTCCTCAAATTCTAATTAGAATACAATGAAGATACCACTGCTTAAATAAATTATCATCATATTGCATAAAATCTATTTCCCCTAAAAAATTTTTACACTTTTTTAATCACCATTCAGCGGCACTGCTTTTCAGCTCATCTGATCACCTGCAATATCTTTTTCAGAACAGCCTTCTGAGGCAAGGAGCCTCACTGCACGCAGTTAAACCCTGTTTTGCTGTGCTACACTTTAATGGAAGACAAAGTTTTACAAATACGCCTGGTCTAGACCCCCTCCTTCCCTGTGGCCATATATTGAGCAATGTGTCTTACTCACAATGAGTTAATGCTTCCAATTCCTGCAAAATTCCTCCTCTCAACAAAGAAGCAGTAATCAATACAAGATGACACCAGTCAAGTCTCAAGTGGAATCTGGGGAAGAACACTGATACCACCCCACCCAAAACAAAACCACAATCCCCAAACTCTCTGAACCAGAGAGCAACATGCATGGCAGAATATCAACTGTCCAAGACACCTCTAAACCACACTGCTTTCTGAGGTGGTACTACAGTGATGCTAAGGACTGACATCCATGGACTCAAGCACATTTCTACTCGTAGAACAGTCTCTACTTCTCAAAATTCCAGCAAACAGCCTTTACTCCTTCCCAGAAAATGAACACAGAGAAGCAAAGGACAGGATGGCATCGTTATTGCCATAACATAAATCCAGAATACTTAAAAGAATAACACACAATTTATTGAAAACTGAGCCAAAACAATTTCACAATGTAACATTTTATGCAATGTAACATTTTATGCAATCCAAGAACAGTATAAAAGTGAACAAAAAAAAAATACTTGAAGAGCTCTTATATAAGGACTCTAATTGCTTTTAAAAGGAAAACAAATTACACAATTGCCATTGTCAATAGCAGCTTGTCTAACACCGTTTCATTTAACACGTATTAAAGATACTGTAATATATTGTAAACATGGACAAGTTGTTCTGGCAACTTTCAACATTTATCAAACTTTAATGTTAAGAAAAAAAAAATCACTGCTTTCAGAGATTCAAGATTAATGTTTTAATTAATTTTTATTTCTTGCTTCCTTCAGAGGTAGCCATGAAAATTAACTCACCTTGTCCTCAGTAAACTGCTCATCCTCATATATTTTGAGCAATTAAGCCCAGTACATTCTTCCATTGTTTTGAGCCTAGACTGCTTTGATCTCCAATCTCCAAAACAAGAGAACCACAAAAGTATTCTCGAACACACCTTCCAAGATCAGACATGTGCTTACCCATACACACACACATATTAATAGCACAAATTACTCTGTTTCCTTCACATTAGTGTCAATCACAAGCTTTTATAAGTACAAATTTTTGACTGTACAAAATATACAGCTATCCAAACAATGACAAAAATATTTCATACTGTATCTACCTTTCTTTCTTGGAAGCACCCAAAGGCACTCTCATGGCATTGGAAGCCACCCCAGCCCTCCAAAGCTAAGGGCTGCTGCTTCCTATGCAAGGACAGCCAGCCCCAGCAGCACCTCCTCGAGCACCACAACAGTGTCACTGCCCTGCCTCATGGCACACACTCCCCAAGCTCATTCCAGTGTGCAGGAGTGGGACAAGCTCCCATCTCAGGGGCTGGTACAGGGGCCGCACATGCTGACAGCTCCATGATGCAGCATCCCAGAGGAGAAACCAGAGGGTTACTTGACACTTATTTATAAATGCAGTTTTTCTTACCACATGCTGTCAATAGTTGTGCACATCTTATTAATTTTCAAAGAATTCTGATAACCTTATGGCTACTGCTTCCCCAAAACAAACATCAACCTAATAAAAAGGAAGCTTTTAACCAAACCTACATAGTTGGAAGACACAGCTTAACACATAAAAGTACACTTGCAGAAAATGAGAAACATCCACATTTATCGTATTGTGCTTGGCAAGTATGAAGTATGAAGTTATGTATGTGTATGCACATGAAGTATGTACGTAGTATGAAGATCAATAAACCCCTACAATTTTTAAAGTTCCTTAAAAAAAATTGTATCTACTACTTTTGATAGCAATGCATAAAGGAGGAGGGGAAAGAAAGAGAGATCATTCCATTCTCAAATCAAGCTTGCTCACTGCTACATTTCTTCTTGGTGTCATCAGCAAAACTTTTCAAATATCTAGGCAAAGAAATAAGACAACTCAGGAACTGAGGTCCTCTGCCTTTGGAAGGCTGTAACAGAAAATGTCAAAATACCACTGATTTTAGCAAGGGCTTTACAAAGGAAAAGCATGAAAAGAAGAGAATTGAATCTTTACATTACTCTTGTTTTATATGTATTCATACAATTGCATTATTCATTTATAATCAGGACACCATCATGAAGTGAAGCAATACCATAATTAGTATCCACTTGAGCACTACATAGAAGGAGTTTAAAAGTAATAGTACACAGAAAACATAGGGGTTCAGTTCTCTGTTCTGCCATATCTCCCAAGCATCAAGACAGTACTCCTGAACCATACTCTCCCTTGCTTTGGAGAGGCATGATTAAAATAGGCAAACAACGTTTTAGGACTGGTATTTCACAACAACTAGAAGAGGAGTTCAGAAAAGACACTGCAGTAATACAGTTGAGAGATAGAGCAATGAACCTAAAGCAGGATCTTGTAAGACTGGGATGAAAAACTTAAAGGTGCTTTTCTGTTGCTATCTTATATTTTAAAGGAGTAATTTAATTGTCTACTTTGAAGATGCAACTTATCCTCCAGGTAGCTATTGTGATTGGATTGTATTCAAAGTCTTCATGAAGTCATGGATTTATTTCAAAGATGTTTGCTTAAGATAAAGTTATCCGATACAAAATGATATACTACTGCAAATCAATGGGTAAGAACGTGATTATTTAACTAACACTGGTGATACATCCTACAAGGATACACATTCTATGTGTGCTTTATAAATACAATCCTGGGGAAATAACTAGCGCCTACAGCTCGCACAAAAAGAACATTAACTGATCTCCATAAGAAAGTACCATTACAGTAAAGGTACTGATCATTCATACAGTAAATTACTTACTCCACACAACCACTTCTACAGTTTGTCTACACAGGATGTTTCCAGCAGACCCAAAGCAGCTCTGCCCTGGCTCCCGTGCCTACAGCTTCCAGCTACTTCAGCGTGGCACAGAGCTCCATCCAATACAGCACAGCCTACCCGGGGCTTGTTCGCTCAGGTTCAGTGATGAATTAACCACAGCCTCCTGGCTCCCGACCAGCTCAAAGCACGAGCCGAATTTGCAACATAGCATTTAGACACAACTGAGAGTGTCTCATAATGAAATTGCTTACTCACCTTATTCACCTCACTTACTTCATCTAATGGAATAAACTACTCACCCATATTGCTACACAAAAAGCATTCACACGGAAGATGGAGAGGCCTGTTTATTCACACCCAAGCTTACTGAACTTCAGCTTTTACAGGTAGAAAAATCTGTCCTTAATGAAGGTCAAAGCAAACAATCTTTGCTGCCAGCAGAACCAATGGCACCCACTACCCTGAAAGTATATCACACAATACATCTCTGATCCTTCTGAACAAAAATGACTGTTAACAGCTCTAGGAGGTATATTAACAGCAGGTAGCGCACTAATAAACCTTTGGCAAGACTCTGGATCTCTACTCAAGACTACACCACTTGTTCACGCACACAGAAAACCAAACCTAAAAGCCAGGCAGAGTACCACAGGTAACAGCCCAACAGCTACACTGGAAACTTAAATCCATCTAATGCTTTGTTTCATTTGGGGCCAGAGTAATGCATCCACTGCACACACACCACAGAATGATTATAGTCCAAGCCTGTACCATAAAATCTGGCACACTAATCTCAAAATGTATGTCTAATATTTACTAGGTATTAAACATCACTTGGTTTTTAGGAATTGGCTTCTGTTTCAATGAACTGACTACTGGAAGATAGCAGACAATAAGGGTATAAAAAAAAAAGTCAAATCAAGGCCTTGTAGTCCCCACCTATAAAAAACCAGAAATTATTTTTATTAATAACAATATTAATTAATAGACCTAAGTCTCTTTCCTTTTTATTCTATTGATGAGTTTCAAATTTTAGGGAAATCCCATTGATAATTCAAATAGAAACACAGAAATGTCTGGGTTGGAAGGGACCTCTAGAGGTCCTCTAGTCCAACCCCCCTGCTGAGAGCAGGGACACTCTCAACTAGAGCAGGTTGCTCAGAGCCTCATCAAGCCCCACCTTGAATGTCTCCAGGGATGGGGCCTCAACCACCTC
>JANIJG010024789.1:94417-129314 GCA_024611175.1 Megaceryle torquata
GCCCCACCTTGAATGTCTCCAGGGATGGGGCCTCAACCACCTCTCTGGGCAACCTGTTCCAGTGCTCCACCACTCTCCTGGCAAAGAACTTGCTCCATATTTCTAATCTAAATCCACTGCTTTCTAATTTAAAGCCATTACCCCACATCCTTTCACTACAGGCCTTTGTAAAAATGGCCCTATCCAGCCTTTTTCTAAGCTCCCTTCAGGTACTGGAAGGTGGCTACTAGGTCTCCCCAAAGCCTTCTCTTCTCCAGGCTGAACAATCCCAGCTCCCTCAGCCTGTCCTCTCAGGAGAGGTACTCCAGCCCCGTGATCACCTTCGTGGCCCTCCTCTGGACCCACTCCATCAGGTCCATGTCCTTCCTGTGCTGAGGTTTCCAGAACTGGATGCAGTATTCCAGGTGAGGTCTGACCAGAGCAGAGCGGTAGAATCACCTCTCTCGATCTGCTGGCCACACTTCTTTTGATGCAGCCCAGGATGGGATTGGCCTTCTGGGCTGCAAGCACACACTGGCTGCTCATGTCCAGCTTCTCGTCTATCAGCACCCCCAAGTCCCTTTCTGCAGGGCTGCTCTCTATCACCTCCTCCCCCAGCCTGTATTGATAGTGGGGATTGTTCCAGCCCAGGTGTGGGACCCTGCACTTGCTCTTGTTGATCCTCCTGAGGTTCACCTGCCCCCCCCTCTCCCACTTGTCCAGGTCCCTCTGGATGACATCCCATCCCTTTGGTGTATCGCCAGCACCACTCAGCTTGGTGTCATCCGCGAACTTGCTGATGGTGCACTCTATCCCACTGTCTATGTCATTGATAAAAATGTAAAACAAGACAGGCCCCAGTACGGACCCCTGAGGGACACCACTTGTCCCTGCTCTCCATCTGGACTTGGAGCCATTGACCACTACCTATGAAAGTTTATGAAAGTAAGAGGCCTAGTAGAAAGAGAGAAACCCATGTTTATAATTAATCAGATATTAGAAAAATTTGCTCGGAAGCAAGTGGATGCAAAGACTCAAAATGCAAGGCAAAAAGCATCCGGCAGAGCTTTCACCTTTCCAGACACCAAAGTCAATCAGCCATAAGACACAAACCCACAGGAAACCAGACTTCATCAGTTCCGGCACTCACGGAAATACCTGATTTCTATAAATGGTAACATTTTCCACATAACATTTACTGCAAGCTTCTTTAGCACATCAAGCTCTGTCCCCTGCAAGGCATCTCCCTGCCCTACCCTAAACATTCAGGTGCAAGCTACCCAAATATTTTCCCTTCCAAATGTTATTTTCTTTTAAAATACATTAAATATTTCCTTTAAAAATCCACAGCTAGTGCTATTTATGTGACTATTTGCTGGGTGGAACAAAGTTAGATGCTAAGCTGGAAATACCATAACAGCTGAGTATTTTAACTGGCAACACCCTTGTAATGACATGCCTGCGTGTCATATCAGCTACAGACTCCGCAACCTTACAAATCTCACATCTTCCAGCTTGAAAAATTAATTCAGCAGGTTTATCTTCTATGTCTATTCCACAGACATTCTTGCATTAAAAAATATGCAAGACCGTTACATAAAGTATACGCTCACAAGTTTGATGCTTGTCAGTAACAAACTCGGGAGCCAATCAGGTAGGTCAACATGCCATCCCTCCAAAACTGGATAAAACTTTTGTGCCATGCCATAATAGAAGTGATGCTACAGTAACTTCTCTGTAAAATAAAAGCCCAAAGTGGAGGTCATCTGTTGTTTTTACCACTGACATCTTACCTCTTTCCAGATAAAATTCAATAGCTTTATTACCTGTACTGCTCCATCAATAGAGGTGTGCACTATTTACGTAGATTAGCAGTGTTATACAAGGAACTCATCCTAAATAAACATGAATTGTATAATAAGGATGCTTCAATTCCTTGTGCATCTAACACTGCTGGGCTTGGGAGACTTGTTTTTCTCCCAAATTTGAAAGCAAGTGTGTAGCAATATACACAAAGCCTACGCTATGCTTTCCTTACCACTGGCACCAGATGTATTGGAAAAAAATGGGATTTGTTCCCAGTTTGACTATTTCCTGATAGTTTGTTGCTGCATTTTATATCTTGAACTCTGCTGAAATTTATTTTGTTGCATTTTATAAATGTAACAAGGGGGAGAGGAAGAGCGGAGAACTGAGGTAACACTGGATTCAGCAATCCAGTCAATATCAGTCTTGATTAAAAAAATATTTCTCCTGATTAAAAGCAACCCACCCATGAGAATCAAAGAGATAGAAATTTGGAAAAGTGCCAGTTCATACAATAACTCTGTTTATTTGTCTTAATAAATATTTAAGAAACATGACTTGTGGTACTTGATATAACTGAGTCTGTGGTTAAAAAGCCTCTCCCTGACATAAGCAAATACAGTCTATCCTCTTTATTTGTCTGACTTCTCTTCAACATTCAAGGCTAATCTAGTTTTAGGTCAGGAAAAGGACTGTGGTCTATCATTTTAAACAAACCATTGTAGTAAAACGTGAACAGGAAATTCCTAACTACACTGTTCAAAGAACAATGATTAGAAAAACAACGCTAGCTCACAGGGTACAAGGAGCCTACAAACTATCACAAGACAGTGTGGGTAGAAAATAAAAAACTAAAAAAATCTAAAAAAATAATGTATTAAGTACAGACATATAGTCACTTTGCTCATTTTTCATCCACCCCCTCCCCACTACCCACCAGGGCCAGGGGTCCTTCAGACCTTGCCAAGGGAGAAACCTTCAGATCTGTAGGGGGAAGAGTGCAGTATATACAGCTCTGTCTGATACCTTGGAAATATCCGGCCTGCGGGAGTTAGCGCAGGCATGCCATTCATTCCACAACATATAAATGCCCTCTTTAGAGCCTCATCTAAGCAGGAGTTTCATTTGGATTTTGAGGCACAGGTCTGCCTTGTTTTTCAATAAGCTGTAAGCTATTTTTACTTAAAAAACAACAAACACCAACATTTTAAAAACTCGCCTGCTAGCATACAGACAGTATATAAAATGAGTAGAATGTGGACTCGAGGAAAATCTCCCATATTAGTATTCTAGTCATAGCATAGATTTCCCTCTCCTGAAAAAAAAGCTTAAAAAAAAAAAACAAAAAACACACAAAACAAAACCTAAAGCTTCAAAACTCCACCAAGAGTCATATATATGTAATTCTACCATATGTAGAATCATCTTAAAACATTCAGAAATTATTTAACCAAACTGCTCTGACAGCTATTTGGAAATTACTCTTGTAAATGTCTGGATATCTGACCATGTTAACTAGCAGGAGGAGATTTATTTCCTAATTTAAGAAATCACAGTAAAGAGGAACTATTTTAACATAATGTACTAACATTGCATTACAAGTCTATTAATCTGCAGAACATCTCAGGAAAACAATTTCTTTTCTTTACAGGAGACATACCCTAAAATATCTCGATACATACTAAATGTACATATGTATGCATTTAGGTATATACATATCTGGATATGTATTAAAATCTTCATCCACTTTGAAAAATATGCTTCGGAGAACACAGATGAAAGGCCAAAGACAGAAAAGTGAACATACGATCTCCAAAGACTTGTACTTTTAAAGAACACTACTCATGGAATGGAGAATGGGGAAAAAATTTCCACAGCCAGGACACTATCCACAGTTTTGGGGATATTCCTACTGGAACCAGAGTATTGGATGTAGGGTAACTTCTTTTTTAAAGAGGACAGAAAAGCCTTTTGTAATTGTTCCATACATTCTAGATATAAAGGAAAGAAACTTACGGTTGTGATTAAGGTAAAAAACCACGACTGTCTTTATCAACTGACTTCAGAAAGAACAAAACAAATCTCTGAAGAACAGCATGGGCAAACAGTCATATGTGCAAAACTTCAAAAACCCCAGATGTTCACATACCATACATAATTACACAACTGTAATAAGTTTCAGAAATATCTCCTTTAAGTTTGAACAATAAAGTGAAGCAGCTGTATTTGAAAACCACACAACTTTTTTAAAAATTTTGAACCCCCTACATGTAAGGTGTTGGAAGAAAAAAAAAAAAAATTATCAATATCCTCTTTCAGATATGATTTCCATGAGAATCAGGTAATGGCCAAAAAGCTTCATACAAACCTGAAACCAGTGAAAGAGAGAAAGTCTGTAACTCAAGGATCCAAATCAAGCCCTGGTCAATAGTAATGAAAGCGTATTACTGCCTCAGAGTTGTTTGGCAAATACTGTGAAACAGAATGGAGGATGCAGCTCACTCCTCACAGGAGGATGTCCAGAGGACAAGATTAAACTACATCATCACTGTTACTGAACCGAAGCCCTGAACAGGCATGGGCAGATCTACAGGATTATTCCCAGAAGTAATTTACCTAACAGGACATTACAGCATACTCTGGTACATGAGAGTTTACTCTCTACCTGTAACAAGCTCTACTTGATTGTTCTCCTAGGTAATTTCATGGAAGGGAAGAGTTTACAAAAATGGATTATTTTCCACATTCACTGGAGTTTTATCTAATCTGTGAGATTTCCAGAACGCTGTTATAAATTTTATGAACATAAAAAAAAATAATAATTTAAAAAATATATGTGTCTTCATCCATACAAACTGTTTGATGTTTTGCCTTTTATTAAGTCATAGAAAGACATCCTATAACCTGTTTTAGCATGAGAACAGGTTTACCTCTAAGCTCAATGAAATCTTCAAGGTTTTTTTTAGTAGCCCTTCTGGGAAAACTTAAAAGGCTTTTTTCTAAGCACATGGCACACTCCTAGAAGAGAAAAAGTTGAAATATCACAATCCATGCCAAAATTTGCACAAGCTATCTGAAAATGTATTAAAAATCAAGGTAATTGCTAAATCCCTAAGATGCCTTTGAATTCCTACGAACAGATTCAGTACAAAGAAAGGAGGTTCTGAGTGACATTCACAGCCAACAATAGGAAACATTATTATGCTTTTCCCTTTTAATAGAATGTTTGCCCACAGATGCACTGACACTTCTCCAAACTTCATATAAGCACATACAGAAAACTACTAAAACAAAAAAATTTGCAAAGCAGCTTATCTTACAATAAGAAAATAATCCCTGGAACTTTAAATACAGTATCTTCATAGTACTATCAAATCAGAATTGATTAGTCAGCCTGATCATAAACTTCTTGACATTTTACTCCAAAAAAGCATTCTAAAGGGGAAAGGTTGGGGCTTTTTTTGTTTGGTTTTTTGTTTTTTTGGGGTTTTTTGTAAGTAGAAAATAAAAGGTTTATTTCACAATTTCTTGGGGAAAAATAAATAAATATCCCAACCTACCACTTTAGTGCTGCTCAAGACAAGTATGCAGAGTCCAGCATATAATTTTTTTCCCCCCAATATTACCATCTTCCTGAATAGAAGGCACTTAAACCAACACACTTCAAGAATGGCAATCATGCTCCACACTGCAGATCAATTCAAAGAGACTTAGCTGGAACTAGCCATTCATTAAGATCAAAGAAAATGCTTCTTAAATTCAGTGCATTACAAAGTGCTGGAAGAAATCAAGAAGTTTAGCTGAAGCAGCACACAAGACCCTCCAAGTGCAGAGAACTATGAAATACAAACAACACAAAAGGAAGGATCAGGCCAAGCCCTAGGATCTCTTGTTCCATCTCTCTGCACGCTCCCCTTGACCAAGGCAAAAGGCTTAAGGAACATGTTATTTCTTGGACTCCTATGTAAGTATGTTGTAGCTACTTTTGATTAACTGGAGAGTCACTTCTTTCTGAAGTCCTCAAAATAAACAAGTACATTAAAATACTGGGCCATGTGTGCATTAGGCTGCAGGTTGAGAACTGAGTGAAATCAATAAGAAGTTTTCACAACAGATCTTTCACTTGGTAACATGAGATTTACTCCCAAAGTTCCCCTGGAGCCAACACAAATTTATGGCTAACCAGCCCAGATGCAAGATACAGCCAGTCCAAAAATACCCAACATTTTTAATTAAAAAGCTTTTGCTTTCCTTTTGGGAAAAATAATGTTTAAAGCTTCTGTGAAACACAGAGCTTTAGTCAAAATGATGTCTTCAGACATACAGACAAGGCAGAAGCATCAAAATCAAGAAGGAGGCTACAATGGATTATCAAAGTACTTCTAGAAGAATAACTCACTCTCTGAAGCATTATCAAACAAAGAAGCTGGAAGCTCATGCGTGTAGGTGTATTTAAGGAAGGACTGTATTTGATTACTCAAGAGGAGTCTCAAGACATGAGATAAATTAGACCATCATTTCAAAGGGCAGCATTTTTAACCAGCCCTCTGCAAGCTGGTATTGGTAAACATCTTTCTAAACAAATAATTCTATAATCTAATTTACCCAACTGAGCAGTTATGTTGAACCCAGAATCCAAATATCTGTGCAGAGTTCTGAGCACATGGCACTTATTTATCACAAATCTCAGCACACCCATAACCACAAGAGCACTGCTAGGTTTTTTTCTTGAATAAACTATGAGCTGGCACAAAAGCAAAGATAAGACAACTCAAACCAACACAAAGTAGTGTACACTTTTTTATTTAAATATCATCACTCAGTACATTGCAAATGAGTTGGAAACAAGTATATGAATATGCATTATGAACATACATGTCCTTTACCTGAAACTTTCACAAATTACTGCATATCCAGTCTTCACACACATTTCCTTTGTTGGTTTTTTTTTTTTTTAATTTTATAAAGGAGAGGTCAGTTATCCTTTCTCCAGCTTATAATGAATAATTATCAGGTTAACTCCTGTTAGTCATGAATTCTAGTATTAATCTATCTGATACCACTAAAACTCATCTATGATCCAAAAGCCATGATGGTAAGTAACTAAGATAATTTTTCTTGTGCTTTGTGGTTAACTTATTCCAAAGTTTGGCGTTCAGGCATTTTTACCCATGTGCCATATCTTATCTTTAATACTGTGAGTCTTAGTCTTATTCAAAAGATGTAATCCAGGGAAGCAGAAAATATGCATGTGTTTAAACAGTGATTGTCAAACACATGCAACACTTTCTCCATCTACGACTTATCCCTGCATTTATAACAAAACAAACAAACAAAACAAAACAAAACAAAAACAACAACAAAATTAAAAACCACCAACACACACCACAATGGTAGTTTACTTTTTATTCTGAAATTCTTTTTTAAACTTGCAGGGAATTGCTGTTCAAATCACGTAACTTCAGACTCTACACTCCCTTGAGAAGTATGTCACAATTTGTTTATGCTATAGAATTAGATAATTATGCAGTACTTCATCTGCCTTCCCAAACATGGATAAGTCACTCTTTCTAAGAACTCTATTTGTATTAAGGTTAGAATTCTTATTTTTAGCTGCTTAAACTGCTATCCAAGGTTAAATAAATCAATTCTGAAATATTATGCATTTTCAACTTTGATACCAAGCTTTGAATTTTGTCATAAAGAATCCTAATCAGTGTGTGTGTGAAAGAGCTTCAACCTAAGTACAATATAAATCAAAATAGTTTCAACAAGAATCTCTATAGATATTTCATCTTGAAAATAACTCTTTAAGAAAGCTATGAAAGATAGCCTTTGATTCTCTGTTGCTGGTTCAAGGGTGTTGATATCACTGTACTTTTTTTTTTTGTCCCATTGCCAATTAAATATACTGAAATAGAAAAGTCTTTGAAAACAAAAATAAAAAAAGAAAACCTTAGTCACTTCAATTTTTGATATTCACTAATTCAGCTCTTGATAGGAATCGGCTCCTTCAGCCAAAAAAGCTAACAGTACAGCACAGAATCACCTCCAACCTGCAAACCACAGGGAGACCACCAAGCTCATCACTGGATGCATGAGCCTTTCCTACTCCAGGAAACACCCACAAAAAGGCAAAGAAACAAACTGAGAAAATATTCCAGCTTATTTGATCATGCAACATATATCTAGAACAAGACCCACCAAAAAGCTGGCTGCATTAAATGGCTGACTCAAACGATTCAATGGGCCATTAAAAGTGACACATCATGTCTCGCCATGCTTTTAGCACACCCTAATTGTACTAAGTTGAAATTAATTTTCCTATCTGGAACAGAATCAAGAAGTGATCAAGACCCTTGTAGCATGGCAGAACAAAGCCTACATCCCCATTCCCTTGCTAGTTAAGAACAGAGGGATTTATGTTCATGAAATACATTTGGGATTGGTAGCAAGGCAAAAAATGTAACACCAGAGTTCCCACTCATCTCCATAAGCAGAGAGACAAAAATCTTGTCCATCTAATTCAAATATTACAACCTCTACCTCTATAACCTGTCAATTTCAACCTTGACCTTGATTCGGTCCCTTAAAAAATTCCCCAGTCACACTGTCACAATTTTTGGATGAGTTATAGCTCCAAACACTGGTGACAAAACCACCTTCCAAGTCCCCCCAGTAGCTGCTCTATTACTACCCCAACATGCCTCTTCATGCTCCACCTTTCCCCAGTTACACCCAATCCTTCTACATCTAAACAAGATCTCCCTTGGAGGTGCTCTACTGTCAAGTTCCTCACTCTATCTAGCTAATCTTCAGGTCCCTCACACACACACCCCCAAGGTATCATGCTACTGATATCCGCGCCAGACACCCATCTGGTCCTAGATTCAATTCACTCATGCACCAACTTTTCTTCCTACCAGCAACGGCAATGATCACCACTGACTTTAACAAACCTTTCATGAGTGTTTCTAAGCTGCTGCCAATACCCCATACTCGGTCATCAATTTGGTTTTGCTGATTGTAGCCCTCTTACTTTTTTAATAGCCATTTCAGTGCTGCTACTCAACTGAAAAACTGACTCAACACCTATTTAACTGACTTTTTTTGGCTTTCTTACATCCATCTTACATCTGAAAAGTGAATCCTTCCTTTTAAGCATAACTTGAAGCTCACTTAGAAATATGTTGCTTTACTATGAGGGTACTTTAAAAATCAGGACCACCATTCACAAAGATGATTTCCCCACAGAAGGTTTTAAACTGACTCATCACTTTTGCCTAAGCCAATTTCTTACTGAATTAAACTTAATTGATGTAAGCCACTTAAATATCCATCTGCCCTGAAGGTTAAATCAGCTTAGGGAACTAAACCAACTGAAAACTACCCTCCCCAAAAAAGTGACAAATGAAGTACTGCATAGGGCTTTATTCTCTTCATTTGTCTTACTATAAAGTCGGATAAGCACCAGAGCGAGAGGAGGAGACCATGTGGCTGGCAGGGAGGACCCTGCTGCTTTGGCAACAACTAACCAGTAGCTCAAGGGTGCTGTATTGCAAAACCTTGCTAAGCACACACGCTGCTCCACCACAGTGGACAGAGAGGTAGGAAAAGTACCTAAGAGAGTGTTTTCTTTAACTACTTCCTTTCAACCAGAAACAAGTTGAAGATTACTTAAAAAGCTGTGATACTGTCTGACTCTTGCTGGTGAATGTGAACTGTCACATCTGCAGCAGATAAGATATTCAGGAAGTTCTATTTTTAACTGTAGGCAGAAAAAAGTATTAGTTTTACTTTGTTTCATGGAAATATCAACTAAATACTTCTGTTTGGCCTCACACACAACTTTACAAAGCTCTACTTTACAGTAAACAACATAAAATTATAAAACAACATTGCATTTAACAGGCACCTCTGTGAATCTTGTTAACAGGACTTTTCCTATAGATAAAGTTCTATATTTTTTTTTATTGCCTACAAATCATTTGTTCTTATGTTTGCACAGTGCTGTCACTATATTTACATTTGCTAAAATCACTAAGCTGTTACCTCTCAAACTAAACTTATCACTAGAATCCAAGCCTAAATAGGATTTTTTTCTCCAGATAGTAACTTAAACCCAGCCCTAGCCTTGTGACATTTTGAATCGTGCATTCTCACATGTGCAGATTTTAGATCCTGAAAAGCAGACACTTCCCACACACACCCCCCTTAGAAGATATGTTAATACAAATACTGAATTTAACAATGCTTGGTGCTGTTTAATGACAGTAAATACAACCATTATGCCTATATTGACTCAGATATGCGTTGATTTCTGCAAACAAGAAATAGCAAAGTCAAGGTACCTTCTCTGACAGTTTTGGGCACTGACAACATGCAACAGATCACAGTTTCTCAGTTTATAAGATCCAACTCATGTGTGAGGCAGTCAATACCGTCTCATACAACCCTTCAAGAAAAAGCCCTCCTAACATCTGCCACTGCACTGCTGTAACACACTGAAGTCACAGATGTTAATTTAGTCCTTTCTAGCACACACACAAATGCAGTAAGGCAGGTGTCTGCATTCCTTATCCAATTGTTGAAAATTTAGAGGTAAAAAAACTAAACACAGGAACAAAAAAAAACAAAACAAAACAAAACACCACAAAAAAAAAAACCACACACAAAAAAAAACACACACACAAAAAAAAACCCAACTTCGCCTTCAACAAAACATTGAGAAGCTCAACATAATTTTTTTTGTTTAATGAGGTTCCTATGGCTCACGAGCTGGTTTGATGCTTTAGCATACATACATTAGGTCTTCCAAGTTTTATGCTACCTAAGCTACATTTTAAAAGTATATGTATTTCAATCTGTAAAACCCAATTAAATAAACTGTAATTTGCTACTATTGTACTATAAAGAAAACCTTTCATCTTTAGAAAGAAACACTGGATACCTCCCAGCTCTACTTTTTGAGACACTGAAAAAACACTAAAAACATTTATAATCCTCAATGGCTGGAGATGTAGGACTCATTTTTAACAATGCTGAATTATAAGAAAACACAAATGCTCACTTGATACAGGCATTGCTTTTTACCCACACAACATAAATTTGACAAGAAATTAAAAGCTACTTTTAAAAACATATATAAATCAGAGAGCTGAGATCAAGGGAGATAAAAATAATTTCAAATTGTTTTCCATTAATCAGCTGATTAACGTTTACTCGATATCAGAATCTAACAAACAATCAAAAGACAACTTGAAAAACACACCTAATACCAACATCAGTTCCAGGACACTTGCACCTATATTCATTTTTAATTATAAACTTTTTCATGGAATTCACTCACAATATAATAAGTATCTGTCTGCTTGAAGATCTACTGGCCAGCATAAAAAAAAAAAAAAAAAATCATGTATCTGACTCCTGAAAGGCAGAGGAGTAGATTTATCATAGCATACATCTACGTGAGACTTCCAAAACAAATGTCAGCTACAGTATGCCTTTAAAAATGACTGAATTATTCTGAACAGGGACTAAAGCATAAAAATGTGCAGGCTGCCCAGGAAGGCTTAGGGCACTGTAGCCCTTTCTCAACACCATGTGCTGCAGCATGTATTCCCAGTCACATGCCAGAAAAGCAATTGCACAGCTGCACAGCCTTCCCATCCACGCTATGGCTGCATCTAGGCTTGACATTTGCAAAGAAAATTCAAAACATCTGGATTTCATGTACTACTTTATATGCAATACTTTTAATATGAATCCTATCAAGTTCACTGTATTTACTGCTAACCTGAATAATCAAACGCCTCAATGATGGTGATAAACTGGATTTCTTCCTTGCTGTGTCAAGGGAAACAACCAGATAGAGAAGCTCTCCACTTTCTAATGAAATGATGGCTGCTCTGCCAATTCTTATGAGATATAAATAATATTTATAGCTAGATATATGTCAAGTAATATATCATGCAATGAAGCCAGTAAAAATAGATGGGCATATACAATGAGACTTAAGCAATGGCTGGCTTAAAAATTGGGGAAAAAAAAAATTAGATCATTTCATTTAGAGAGCTAAAGGAGTAGAAAACTACTTCAGCATTTAATATCAGTTACTATTAAAAACATATATTTCTTGTTTCAAGTCCTGACTATGAGTTATTATTATAAATCAACTATACAAAAGAGCTCTAAAATCTCTGGTATCATCTCTTTTTTTTTACGAGCAGAACTCAAATCATTTAAACACATCTTCAACTGAATAAATTCAGCTCTTTTGCTCTCAAGGGTAAGCATATTTTCCATATCCAAACTCAAGTTATTTTTTCCCTTTTACAACCACCTCCATCTCTAGCAAGCTTAGCACTGACAGCCTAAAAAGCCAACTTAAAAAAGCACAACGAAATTAGTATTTCAGTAGTTCTGCTCCCCTTTAAAGATTTTCAAAGCATCACTTCCAAAACCACATTTCTGTACCCTATAGGTTACATTTTATATGTTACATTAAGTCTGCATCAGTCAAATAAAGGACATGATTTAAATCTGTCCAATCATCACAATGTTTTCAGAGGGAATATTAAAATAACTATCAACAACCACTTTGTTTTCATCCCATTCCACAAAAAAAGCATTAGTTCAAAACAAAATTGTGTCTTAACACACTTGAGAATCAAAATACAACAAAAAAAGAAGCAAACATGAAAAGTCTGAAAAAAAAAAAAAACCAAAAAAAAACCATACAAACTTGAAGCAAACTTTCAATAAAGGCAATGGTACTAACTATTCTGTTACCTTCATCTTTCTGATGCTTTGGAATGGAAGTATTTGAATTCTACTGATTGACACTAATTATGATTCTCAGTGCAGGGGTTTAAGCCAGGTCCAGAAAAACACTATTTGTGAAAAATGTTTATTTAGCTACTTCTTTGGTTGTCTTTGGGTTCCCGAGTAACGTTAACTGGACAGATACATTCCCATACTCTAGAAAATATTCTCTTCCCTTGACAGAGGCCACTGCCTTTCTAACTGTTGCACTGGTTTTTTGGTGCGCCAAAAAGATCCTTTCCCTCACAAGAGAGGAGCACATCTTCCAATTTCAGCAAAAAACTTCATAGGTGACTCCCATCTACTTCACAGCCCCCCTGATCTGGCCTCAGAGTTGCTTCTCTACATGTATGAAATAAGGCAAGAAAATATTGGAAAAAAGCACTTGGTCACTAAAAGCAGTCTCTTAATACAAAACAAGTAGTAGTTAAGCAACTTAAGTCTGAAAGTTTCTGGTTTTGACTATCTGACATGAATATTCTCTTGAATTAAACTTCTTACTTGCAATATCCTATTCCTTTACAAAAGCAAACTGGGGAAAGAGAAATCGCATCGTGCAGCATCACGCACCAGCACATGGGTTTGATCACCTTGCTTTGTCACTTGCCATAACAGAGGCAACAAGAGTAGCAGTGGACTTTATCATACCCATAAAGAGAAGAGTTAAGCCAGGTAATACAGACATTTGCTAAAAGCAAATAAACTATGAGAGTGAGGAGTCCTGGAACAGTTCAGGCAAAACCAGCCAGCAATTCTGGACTTTTTTGCCAGTTACTCATTTGAGCATTTCTGCTCTGCACCCCTAATAACATAGATACCTGCCTAGTGACCTTCTCAAGCTGACTCTTCATTTCGAGCCCATTAGCCTTTCCTGCTTATTTCCAACCTCTACAATTCCAATTTTTCCATGTCTCCTTGTCCAGCATATCAAACAATTCCTGACCCCCATCCTCATATTCCACGCATAATTCTTACATTTCACCTTCCAACTATCTTCCCCTGTTCACCTACACTCTGCATGCTGTCTTGCACACATATTTTCTGACTCTGAAGATTCCTCATCCAAACTCAGTGCTCCTTCTTTTCCCTCGGGGTTCCCCATAGAGCCAAGAAAAGAGCTGACACCCTCACACCCTGAACCCTCACCAGACCGGTTTCTTCTTACCTGATTTTCCCTGCCCTACTGGTTTTCAGTCCAGTTCCCCTACTTTTTTCTTCCCAGGCTTCAGGTACCATCCTCCTTCTCCCTACCCCCAACTCCTGATTTCCTTGCTTTCCTCAACCTACTGATATTTTGCCCCACTCTGTCAATTTCCAAGACCAACCCAACTTGTTCCCATACTCCTTATTCCAACCCACCCCCTCTATGAGGCCATTTTTTTTCTCACGTGCTCAAATTAAACAGCTTTGAGGTCTCAGAATTATGATGCTGATGGGCAGAAAAACTCCCTGATTTCAATTTACCTACCCGCAGTCCAGCTTGCAGGAAATTTCTACAAACACAGCTGCTAAAAATCTAAAGTCTTTAGCCAGCCCATATTGATTTTTCAATGACTCCCAAAGTGGCCCAAATGGAAGATTCCTCCATGCAACAAAAACACTGCTACACCTTACAGATTTAAAATACTCACTCCAAAACAAGACGATTTAAATCTTCCAAGCAAACAAGACAACTCACATTAAAAAGATGAAGGAAACTCTCCCCTAGCATCGTTCAAAAAAAACACCACTGCATTTTAGCTGAAGTTTCCACACACAGCAAATCTAACAAGACTCACCAGCTTGGAAAGCAACAATTTTGGCTAAACTCTAATCACTTGCAAACACAGTCTTGTAACAAGCAGCAACAGTAATTAGATCCCTGGTGCCACGAGGATCATCAGTATCAACCACAAACACAGTCTTTTATAAGATAATTTACAATCCCCAGTTATTGACCAGTATCTCAATATAGCAAGTACTGTGCAAACACAAGATAAAAAGGCAGTTCACTGCCTTGAAGAACTTACAAACTATTAAGATAAAAGACTACTACCACAAGATGAAAACATGTGCCGAATGGCTGCATTCTGAGATCTACAGGATCTGCCAGACAACCATCCACAATCTATTCATTACACACAGTCCACAGAGCTCAACGTATCTTACCCTACCTAACCACTGACTTGATAGCAAAGATGCTTCTCAAATCTGCTCATTTTATCACTCTTTTACTCTTCTCCCTCTTTTTTTCTTCCTTTATTCCACTTTTTCCTACCACAGAAAACCAAACACATCTACTTCCAAGTCCTTTATCCTCTCTCACTCTGTACTATTTTGACTTAATTCCCTTGCCCTCATCATTTTCTTTTTACCAAACTTCAAAATCCTTAACAGACCACATTTCTCCTTCCTCAACCTCTCCAATTAGTATTTCATTCTCTTCTTGGCTTCAATGGGAAAAATGTTGCAGAGAGACAGGAGATTATTTGTGTTTGGGTTTTTTTTTTCTCTGGTTTGGGTTTTTTTGTTGTTTCTTTTTTTTTATGTCTGTTTGGGGTTTTGTGTTTTTTGTTTGTTTGTTTAATCAAATAAATGCTTCAAATTAAATTCACTAAACAAACTATACAAAAGGCTGAGAAATCTCAAGGGGAATGCTGAAAAGAAAAACAAACTACTAAGTGCCAGCTACAGGGAAAGAGGAGCCTGTGGGGATGCTTATGGGACTACTGCGCACAGGAAAGCTTGGAGGTGCTGATTCTCAGAGCCCTGATCAAGTGCAGCACGGCCTGAGGTCCCATAGCTTTGTCAAATCCCTCCCTGGATAGAAAAAGAAACCCCTCAAACACAGAAATGGAGGGCTGGCCTCTTGTCACTCTGCTCCAAACTCAAAATGATGCGGTACATATGATACAAGTAGGTTATTCCACCCTCTACTTTTTCAACTCCTTTTTGCAAAAATACAGCTTTGATACCATGCCGCTCTGACCTTTCTTTCCCAAACTTTGGCAAAACACAACTAACCTGATCCTTTCCTATTTGCTGCTGCTCATGAGAATCTGAATAGCTGCAATGCAAACCAAAAAGACTGGTTGCTTTCTGCTCTACAGAAGAACACAGACATCTCACTAAAGTAACAACAGTAGTCTATTTTCAAGCAGAGATTAACTCTGCCATCATAAAACTAGCTCCTGCTACCTGAACTCTGTGGAAACTACTGATACATGCTCATGAAAACATCATGTCTTTTCTGGCTGCTGCAATGTAAATGTCTCAATCTCTGCTCTACAGTCCGTTCTTACCCAATGTGAAAACAAATCTAAGTTTAAACACTGGTGTGAAATATTTAGACAAAATTTCAAGCATCGTGTGGCATTTCAATTATTTCTTCAAAACATGAAGTTTTAATTTTAGCAATACTATTTAAGTTGAATATTAATCCAAATTAAAACACTGTAGTAAATGGCTACATCTTTTTTCATTATTGACGGTATGCAAGATATTCCAGAAGATGAAACCACATACCCTCTGGAATTTGAGGTAAAGAATGACATGCAGAGAAGCCACAGACACCTTCTTATGTCATCAGTTACCTTTAAAACAGTGTATGACAAATAAGCTAACAACATGTATATGCGTTTTCATGTAGAAAAATGTGCTAAAAAAACCTAACAAATATTTAATACCTCAGAAAAAGAAATAAATAATATGTGCATGCATAAGTATGTCTAAATAATGAGATAAAAGATCTTCATCTCGTAGGTAAATATTTAGACTACTTAAACAGTTATGTATCATTGTGCAAGACGGTAGGAATCACTCAAATTACTACAGTCTTTAACCCAGACTGTGCTTAAATGTTTCTGTGGCCTGCTTAACATTCCAGGCATACTTCTGGCAAGGTAGCTCTGGCTGAGGTTCAAACTGTCCTTGTCCAACTTTCACTTACTATAAAAACATTGTTTAATATAGAAAAGTATACACGGAGACATATGTTTCTTATTTCAGAGACACCTAGAATACTGACACTTGTGTTCGCTAACTCCGCGTGGAAATTTTTAGGCACTTTCAAGCGAGGCTGTATTTACTGGGCAGCACCCGCTACAGATAGTCCACCTTTCCACTAGTTTTAAGTTATGATACTTAAATTTTGCTTGCAATGCAATTCTACTGAAAAACGTAAAAACTCTACCCGCATTTATTCACCCTAATTAAAATCAAAAGGCCTAAACTCACTCTTACCACGCACCGCCAGGCCCAAGAGACGTGAAAACGCTATCCCGAAAGAAGGCAGCAGACGGGTAATTTGCAGCAGACCGCGTATTTGTCAAATTAACTGCAGGAATTTACCGGTTTGCTTACCTCCACGCAGCGTTATCTTTTATGAGGAGGTAATCTACCAAATTACTTCAGCATGCCTCCAGCCTGCTGCTGCCAATTAGTTCAGCCCGGCTAATAAATCAGGATGGCCAAGCCATTCGGTTGCAATAGGACTGGTCCAGTGTTTAAGGAGTACAAACAGGGGCAGTACGTTCCTATCTCCCCATCTTCCCCGCACATAGAGACAACACTTGTTCTAAACACACGGGGCGGGGAAGCCCCAGTACCCTTTTTTTTCTTGCTCTAATTTAACATTTAACCCTGGCGGCAAACTCGTCGGCCGCTGGGGTGGGGGCTCTGACCCTCAGGTCTCTACGCACATGGGACGAGGAGGGCCGGTGTGACAGGGTCCCCGTAGCCCGGTCCGCCTTCCCACTTCGGGGCGAGGTGAGGCGCGGCCGAACCCCTCCAACAGAGGGGCCGGCGGCCCCGCCGCACACACCCTCGCCACGGACGAGGGAAGGAAAATGTCGCCGACGGGCCCGGCCCAGCAGCTGAGGGGAAAAGGGCGCGGAGAAAAGGGGACGGGGAGGCCGACGGCGGAGCTGGCACCCACCGGGGTCAACCGGGCTCGGGCCCTCCTTCCCCTGGGAACTCCCTCGTCCGCCGGCGGCTCCCGCCGCTTACCTGTCCCGGGGGTCAATCCACGATGTCTGCCGGGTGTTATGATCGATGTAAAAGACTCGCCCGTCGAAGTCCCTCGCTTCCTCCCAGCCGGCCGGCAGCGGTAGCTCCGAGCTCTCCCGGCCCCTCTGCCCGCCCGCCGGCGGCCCGCCGCCCTGTCCCGCCGCCACTTGCTGCTGCCGCCGCCGCCTCCCGCCGCTCAACCACGGCATGGCCGCTCCGCCGCCGGGCCGCCGCCGCCCAGCTCCAGCCGAAACCCGCTCCCCGCCCGCCGCCGGGGCAGCTCCCGTCCCGCCCGGGCCGCGGCTGCCCGCCGCCGCCGCCTCCTCCTCCTCCTCTTCCTCCTCCAGCACTAACAGGCGGCCCCGCAGGGAGCGGGACTCGGGCGGCTCCGGCTGCGCCGCGCCGGGCTCATCCTCCCCCGCGCCAACCCCGCTCCGCGCCGGGACCAGCCCCGCCGCGCTTCCTAACCCCGCCCGGGACCTGCCCCGCGCCGCCGCGGCTCCCAGCCCCCGAACTCGGCCCGCCGGCCCGAGCGCCCCCGCCCCGCCGCTTAGCAGCGCCCCGCCGTCGCCTCCCCCTGCTCCCGCCCGGCGCCTGCCCCGGCCATCTTCCCTCCCTCCGCCAGGGCCGGCCCCTGCCTCCGCCCCGCCCGACTGTTCCCACGCTGAGGAGGGCCGGGCCGGAGCGGGAGAACCCTCCCGCCCGGGCCCGGTCCGCGGGGCAGGAGGGAAGCGGCGGGGCCCGGCCTGGCGGCCGCACCCCACGCCACGGAAGCCGGGCCCAAACCCAGACACGTCGTCTACGGCGAGACGGCGGCCAGAGGTCCTGGCCTGGGCCGGGGGAAGGTGGCTAAGGCTCCACCGGGTCCCGTCCTGTCCCACCCTGGGGCCTGTGGGTAACTAGGGAGAGGAGGAAAAGAAAAAGGGGAGCCATTCTCGGCCACGGCTGGGTCATTCCTCCCGCGGTGCCCACCCGAAAAGTCTAGGGGGGTGCTGTGCAATCTGGATGGGCATAGGGATGTGGGGTGAATGGATGGGGATCTGCTGCAGAGCCCCTAAAGATGCTGGAGGAGAGGTTGAGGACCACGTGAGTAACAGCGATCATGCTGTATAGATGCTTTGATAACGAATGGTGGAAAATTAAACATCTAACTTGCCTGACATCTCAACCCAGTCCCTTAACCTCATCCCGTAGAGCAGAAAGCAGCTGTGTCTGATTTACCCTGAGCCTGCTGGAGACCACAAAGCAGAGTTCCAGCTACCACCGAATTAAATTCCCCAAAACTTCATTAGAACAGAGTTAAGTTGGCCTATGGTACTTTGTGCCTTTCCAGGATGCTGACTTCAGCTAAACCTTTGAAAATCTGGAAATAAAAGAGTTAAGGTAATACAGGCTAAGCTTCTGAAAACTAGGAAAGGAGTTAAGGTTGTTTGAGAATATATTGTTAATTTAGCCCCCTGAAACTGCCAATAGCCTGCCGGGGATTATATTGCAATTCCAATTATGTTCCACTTGCATTCACTATTTTAAATTACAGCTCTAAGAACATTAATTGCTGCAGTGTGGTTATAAATGCAGGAAATTAGGGGACTTTTGCTCCTGACTTCTTAGGCCTTTTTCTTGCTCCCTCTCTCTCTTTTTTTTTTTTTTTTTTTTTTCCCCACCTCAACCACTAGTTATCAAAGAACAGAGCAGTCCATGAGAGAAGTAGTATAGATTATAGGACAGACTGGGTGTTTATGTTTTATAGGTTATTTCAACAGTAGTAGACTGGAGTCTTCTTACCAGGGCTATTGTCAGCAGTGAGGTGTGATAGGGCAGTAATACCTGGCTTTAGTGATGAAAGCAAAGCAGCGTATGAAGCTGTGAGGGCAATGGTGAAATAGATTAAAAATGTGGTAGTGGTGTAAAATGGAGCAAATACGAGGTCGTAGATCTGATCATCAAAAGCATTGACATGTTTCTATCAGCTCATCTTAAGAGAGAGTTTGATTCAGCAAACACTGGGTGTAAGGCTGTCATGTGTGGTTCCAAGAGTGCAGCAGTATCTCCAGGAGCAAGGTGCTGCTTTGTGTGTTATGGATGCTTTTGAAGCATATTTCAAAGAGGGCAGAGTTAAGTCACAGCACAAACCCTTTATTTTTCAGTGCTTGCCATTTCTATTATTGTAATTATGTCTCCTAGATTTTTCAGAGGTTTTATTTAGCAGAGGAAGGCATTCTCAAATGGCCCAGGTTAACAGTTAGGGGACATTGGATTTTTTTGTTTAAAAAGATCCCTCTGTGCACCGCAGCGCAACTCTCCATTCCTTTTAATGTACTTGCAGCAATTACCTTAGCACAAGGTCTGCACAGCACAGCACCATGCCAAGACACTGGACTAGTTCATAATACCTGGAAGCAGCAGAGCCAGGTTGTTGTAATAATCTACCAAGACTAATTAGCCCTGCTGAGGATATGTGCAACATCACCCTTACATGGGCTGGTTCTTCCTCATCGGTCCCTGGAGGGTCTGATGCTTCGTTGGGTCAAGAGAGGGTCAAGCTTCAGTGAAGAACCTGTAGATGGAAGTTGCATAAGCTCCGGGACTGACCATGGAGGCAACAAAAAGATTTCAAATGGAGATGGGGAGCTCAACACAGCAGTGGGCAAGAGGGGAAATTGTGGGATTGAGTGTGAAATGTTTCATTCATCTTATAGCCCTTCGGCTATATTCTTGTATTAACTTTGGCAAATTGCTGCAGGCTAGAGCCAGAAAAGGACTTGGCTGGGCTGTGGTTTCTCAGGCAGAATTATGATGCACATGTTCCATGTAAACCATGAGCTGTATGTCCAGTGTGGCCAGGATCTCATGGATTCATAAATGCAATTGAGGATGCACATGCTACCAAAAACAGTGCCAAGATTTTCAGGTGCACTGTAACTGCTTTTGCAACTGACAGGTTACATCTCCCTAAATCTTGAACAAACATGAAAAAAAAAAAAAAAATCCTTAGATTCTGCCTGGGCAAACTTTACAGGCTAAATGTGAGAGCATGTCCTGAAAGCCTCATATTTAAAGTTGTCCCAGACTTCAGATCTAACATTTAGTCTGTTTGTATCTAGAAAAATCATTAGCTTCAGTTAGGAGCTGAAGCTTCTTTAAACAATCGTGAATAAAGGCGTTGAAAAACCCAATTCTAAGAGTCCAGCCAACAGTGCACAGAGCTGCCTACAGTAACCGGTAGGAAACGATCGGGCTCGCAGTTGCCTCACAAGAACAGAAACTCCCTCTGTCTGCAGCATGCTCATGCCAAGATGCCAGGCAGGAACTCTCAATTATTTTTCAGGCCAGAATGGTACCCTTCCTCGGATGTTACCTCATCCTTCTGCCTGTTCTTTGGGAGGAAATGAACAAAGCAATCAGGAGCCAAGGATTGTTTTTGAGTAACATGAAAAGGCAAGATGAGAAGAACCTGAAAAAGTTGCTGTAGTTTTCATGCCAAAGCACTAATTTGCAATGTATTTTGTGCCATCTTTACCAGTGACCCCCCCCAGAAGCCTGAGTCGCTGCTCCCTCTCTTTTATTTTCCTTCCTCCTTAATATCTGTCATGCTTCAAGATGGAAAAAGGAAAGAGTGGGATGCAGAACCTGGTGCAATGGAGCATATCTCTGGTTTGGGTCACAGAAAGAAAAACAAAGCTAAACAAAGACAAGCTGCATAGTATGGAACAGGTAATGATATGGAAGATTTTGACTTAGAAAAGATAGAAGTCTGCCACAGGAAATTAAATGCCCGCAGTGCATATTTTAATCAATCTGCAGAAATGGCAGTACATCGTATTTCATATAAAGGTATATCTACATAAATGTACATCAGCCCCTTGTCTCACCTATTCACATATACATAATACTCATCTCAATTCTCATGTATTTCACATACCTTCATTCCACACCTGTTTTCCTTTCCTTCCATTTTTTTCCACCCACAAACATTGCTCACACATTCACTCATTCCTCAGGCACACCTATTCCCATTAACTCAAAATTACATAAGCAGCTTCTCTTTCTGTACCCTCCCTTGCCATCCAGTGTTTATAACCACAAATTCTACCTACACATAATCTCTGTTATATACGCTCCTATACGCAGGTCCGTAATTGATATAACATTTTCCATAGAAATTATAGATGATATTTCCCACTGTAAGTTGTAGATAACAAGTTCCAACTTTCCTACCATCCACAGGAAATGCCCTTAATCCTGCATAAAAATTCCAACCTCATTTTGACATTCCACTTCTTTCTCACAATTGCTGGAAAACAGCAGCCACTGAGAACTGTTCTCATTGTGTATAATGAGGACTCCATCCTCATCTTCTAGTTGTGAGCATTTATTTCCCCTATCTTCCAACCTGTGTGGGACCTTTATACTGTCTTCACACCTAGCTAAAAATTGTCACTTCTCTGTGATCATAGATGTCTTCTGGAGTGACAGAGCGAAGGCTCCTTCATCATCTTTGTCCCGATGGCCATCTATCACACTCACCCTGCAAGCTGGAGCTTTGCATAACCAACAGAATAAAATCATGAGAGACTGGGACATATTTTCTCATTAGCTCCGTCCCTTCAGGTTTCTTGGGATCATTGCACATATACATGTATGCAAATATATATACAAAAATGTAAAGATAAATTGGTTGTAGAGAGGAGATATAGGTACATACATATAGATGCACACATGCACACAGAAAAATACCTTCTAAGGCCCATACCTCCAAACCAAATAAATCCACACACTGCATATGACAACCTATTAGCTGTTTGAATTGCTGTACTGCTGAGAAATCTGTCTTGGGGGGAAGGATCTCCCTTGAGCTGCCATATGGAGATGTAAGCATCTTCCAGCACGGTGGAAACCATGCTGGCTGCCCTGCCTTTGCAGCCACAGTAGGTGTGGCATCTGAAGTTCTTTCAGAGAGTTGCTGGACAAAGGAGAGATGTGACATTTGGGTTTAAAGTGTGGAATAAAGTGGGTCCCTTCGGTAAGGTTAGTAATTGAGATGGAATGGAAGGGGGACTGGACAAGCACCAATTCCAGTGAATTACACAGGGTGTCAGGGATGGCATAATAGATGACATAGAGATGTGGTGTGTAGTAGGAAGGGTGATCAACAGTCATCTGCTTCAGAGTAACTAAAGAGTAGCAAACCCTCAACCCCGCTTGCTGTCAGCAACCAAGACCTGAGCTCCAGGAACAGAGTCTGTTGATGATCAGCCTCTGGCCCAGCTATAGGTGCGGAGGGTGCCAGGAATCAAAGCAGAAATGTAAAATCCCTGAGGGCTTTCAGAATGGAAGACAGTAGGGAGCTATGTCCGTGTACATGTGAAGGAAGCAAGTCTACACACCAAGCACGTCTGATAAAATACTTTTCTTGAGGTAGGGTATTTCCACATAGAAAATAGACTGAAAATCCCAAATCAGTGGGAAAAAACAGAGAGTGTCTGCTTCCAACATGAAGTGTAACTGAAAGATTTCACAAACAATAGTGTTTTATCAGGAGGCATTTATACAGGGAAAGATTTATTAATTCTGCAGCAACAAGTCCCTCTGAGAAAAGAAGTAATCCTACAAGCCTGTTATGATTGCTTCCCCCTGCTTCTTTTCTTCATAGTATTCCCAATTAAATGGACCGTGGAAGATCTATAGTTACAGTCCTTGAGTCAGTAGTCCACATCTAGCCAAGGAAACAAAGAATATGCTATTGTTCAGTGCTTCACTTTGTGGTAGGAATATAAAGAGTTGCATTGCCATAGAGTGTAGTATTCATAGATGATACATGAGGTAGATGACAAAAAGGACAGTACATCTGGGCAGATGAAGAGAATAGTCCCTTAAGGTATTTTTAGTTCAAGTGTTAAGGCTGTGGTTAGCCTTCAAATGAATATGATTCAAATGCTTTGATATTGCAACGAAATGTGTACACAACTATTTGTTCTCATATCATTTGATGTCCATAAGACACTGAAATATGTATATAATGTGCTTTTATAATGCACACTCGAAATTCCGTGGCATGCCAAAAATTCTTCATTTATGACATTTTATCTAATACACAGTATACAGGTGGAATTATTGATCAGAAGATTTTAAAGAAACCAAATTATGTAGAAACAATAAGATGACATACTCCTCTAGGCTTCACAGCTTAACAAGACTATATTAGCTATGGACAGAAAAGTTATGAAAAATAAAGAAGTTAAATATTCAATAACTGTGGCAATAGATTTAAATATAGAACAATTCCTCTGAGTATGCAGATCTGCTTACGCCCAGCTTGCATATGCCTTTCTAATCCTCCTTTTCATGGCACCTACTCATTTGTCTCTAAAAGGCCTGGGATAAAGGCAATGTGAATTTCTCTATCATTTCTAATATAACGTTTCACTCATTTATGAGCTGTCAGTAGTACTTGCTTCAAAAAGTGTAAGTGCTCATACTCAGGATATCCCACTGACCATGTTCCCATGGACAAATGCCATTCTTCATGCTACACCCCATCTTGCCAACCATTTAAATGCCCTGAGTCTGTATTTTATCTATCAAAATATTTAGGATGCTTATAATTAGGAAAATTAAAAAAAAAAAAAATTCTCACAGAGATAGAAGACATTTCTTGTGTGCCTTCCTGTGTTATGTTCTGTCCCAGTCAACTTTCAAGTCTGAAGCTCATCATGAAGTGCTATGTATAAATTTCACAACATTTATATTTTTTTAATTCTCCATAGGGATCTGATGAGTCATCCAGCTAGTTCAGTCGATTTAAAACTCCT
The DNA here is from genome assembly GCA_024611175.1 of Megaceryle torquata. Taxonomy (NCBI): domain Eukaryota; kingdom Metazoa; phylum Chordata; class Aves; order Coraciiformes; family Cerylidae; genus Megaceryle; species Megaceryle torquata. The sequence continues at coordinate 118,825 of JANIJG010024789.1, forward strand.
GCTCTAACATCCCACCACAGGGCTTGAGAGGGTAGGGGGTAGTTGCCTCTCTCTCATCTCTGTCTTCACTGTGAATACTCACCCACTTACTCTATTTGCAAACTTAAGCCTATTTCACTTAAGTGCTTTCCCAGACAACTATAAATAGGCCCTTGTAAGTGGTAATTAACTCAGGACCACATTCACTCACAGGAATTTAACAGCTTCTCCTGGCAGAATGCGATTGTTTTTTCCTCCTCCATCCAGGTCTTTGCAATTAGCCACAGAGGACCTGGAACACTTAAATGGTTCAAATCATTTGCAGTATGATTGTATACTGGCACATTATTATTCAATTTTTCTCACTATTCATGCTGCTATTCATTTTTATTAAAAAAAAATACTGTTGAGAAACAGATTCAGTCTGAGCTCAGACTTGTCATGTACCCAAAATAAAACGGGATGGTGGAAGAGAGGGTGGAGCTGACATAGCAGATCCAAAGGCTGGAAGACAAGATGGTGGGTACTAGGGAGAACCTGTGGAGATGTGAGCAGAGACAGCTGTGAACTCCAGAATACAAAAATAAATTTAAACTGACTTGAGATTGTAATTTAAGACTTACTGTGCTCTATTTACTCCATATTATACTAACTTCAGTGACTGCAATGTGTTACTTGTGTCATCATAAGGCAACTTCTCTAAAAAAAAAAGTGTTGAAGTTAGCTTGATTTTTTTCAAATGTTACTTAAATTAAACTTGGAGGAAAGAAATTATCTTCCAGAGTTTCACTGCACTTTATACTTAAAGTCAGGGAATTTTATTTGTCCTTGTAGACTTTACAAAGAAGCCTCTCATGCCAGCATGCTTTTATACACCCAGTGAACACAGCCCACTGCATTTCATCCCCACCAGGACATGTGTTTTTGCCCTCTGGCCTTTGAGCCAGCGCACGTGCCGTGCCACCCCATGGCAAGGAGGCACCCTCCCTGCTGCTGGTACCACGTACTGGTATATGTCTTGTGTCGATTTGAAAGACTGTAAATGTATTCACTCTCCTGCATAAAGCTTTTAAAAACAGAAATAGAGAACTTTATACATAAATTACCATATATAGGCTTTCTGCAGGATTCCCCAGCACATTCGCTCAGTGACTCCCAATTACTTCAGCAACACTGTAGTGCTTGTTCTCACATTGACATCACCGGAGAGACATTCATTCCAACACAAGATGTTTGCTGTGCAGAATATGCCCAATTTTGTGTCACAAAAGTGCATTATTACAGCTCATTTTTCATTTTCATCCAAGGATCCATTGCCTGTGCTATTGCATACACTTAAGGAAAGAAACAACACAAACCAACCTTCTGCAACCCTCATTTTTTTCTCCAGCTAAAGAAACATGCCAGTTCACATGTGTTCCAGTAAGTACACATTCCATTTCAGTAATACAGGAATAACACTGGCAATGAGGGTTGTGATTTGAATACTGGAAATGTGCTGTAAAACCTCTGTAACATGAGAATGATTGTATCAAATCAAACTAAAGTCCATCCAGCCCCATACTGTGTTTCTAATGGTGGCCACTACAGGTTGCCCAGAAGAGAATAAGGACAAATCAGACATATAACACTTTTCAAGAACTGTCTTCCAATCTCCAGAGAATTCCAGCTCAGGATGTTCTGGCCCAGAGCTGTTATCCTTGTATTCAACAGCTCCCGAAGGATTTTCTTTATTGAATTCGTTCAATTGTTTTAGCATCCACAGTATATATGGCAAAGGTCTTTATCTATACACTTTGAGAAGTGTTGCCTCTTGTTTTGAGTATTTATGCTATTACCAGTTGATGCCTCCTATCTGTCATGCTAAAGGAAACTGATTATTCTCTGTTTTCTCCTGCAGATACATTATATGCCCACTTCATCACATTCATTCAATTGTTTTAACATCCCCTTCACATGTGCTGGTTGTCCATGGAAATGCTGAATTTCAGAACCCCCAAAAGGCTACACCAGTTCATAAAAGTAGAGTTTCTTACAGAATTCTCCAGTATGCCCAGATCAGAAAAACACAGCCACGGTACTATTACATTAATGTTATAAGAGTGTTACATTCATAACCACAATAGGTCCTCTTATACAGCAGTCAATGATATTTGTTCAGGTTTTTTGTTGGGGTTTTTTTTTTTGTTTGTTTGGTTGGTTGATTTTTTTTGTTTGTTTCTTTCTTTCTTTGTTTTTTTATTTGTTTGGTTGGTTGGTTGGTTTTGTTTGATTGTTTGTTTTAGGGTTTTTATTGTTGTTGTTTTTTTTGGTTGTTGAATTTTGCTTTTTTATATTTTTTTTAATTTATTTTGGACAGCCCTGACAACCCAGCTGGATAGATATTGTTCTTTGAAGCCAACATCACTCTCAGAAATCGAGTCACTATTTTGTAGTGGTATAACAGATCATTGCTTTATGCAAGATATATGCAAAATATTTCTAATTTCTTTAATTTATGATGTTCAGAATGACAAAATAAAAATAAGAAAACCTACTTTGATGATTGTCCTTTGTAAATTTTGTCTTCCATTATCCCTTAGTGAACATTATCTCACCAAAACTACCTAGAAAATTACATAGGCAGAAGACTTCTGTGTGCTCTGAGAGCTTTTAAAGTTCAGATATCCTCAGGTTCTTGTTAAGTTTACATTAACATTTACATTTAAACTGACCCCAGAGATTACTTTTTTAACAGTAAAGTTTAAATTATCATTTTGGCTGCCTAGGATTTTTTCCAGTGTTTAAAAACCTATAATTGTCTTTTAAAAATTAATTCTAAGAACTCTCAGCCCTTTAAAATCAAACTTTTAAAATCAAGTCTCTTTTCCTTTATTTTACCTTTACTACAGGAAAATCTACAAGTTTCTGTAATGCTTAGTACTGTAAAAACCATATTGCTATACTTGGTATAGCAGTAATGTAGCCTAAGGAAAAGCATCTGCTGAGCTTACTATATTGAATAAAGATTGGTATGCAGCAGTGAGCTTCTGTCACTAAACAGAGCAATCTGACACAAAGTGAAAAATATAGTTCTTTATTCATTACGTGATCGAATGTCTCATCTGCACAGAAAAATCCTTATGTCAAGGTCAGTATCCCCAAAACAGTCTGTTGCTGGAGAGATTTGTGCTGACTTACTCCTTGTGTCACACCAATATAACCTTGAAGATTTAGTCTGTCTCCAAGCAGAGCAAGCTTCAATTCTTGTGCCCCTCTAGAAAAGTAAATATATTTTCCTCTTTGTTGACTCTAGCAGCAACGTAGGCATCTTGCTTTGGAAGCTCAGGATTTTTATGTCCAAGTTACACACTTTGAATTGCATGAAACAGATAATTTAGATATTACCCTTTAGTAGTTAATATCTGTTATAAAGGGCTGCCCATCATCATGAAGAATGAAGAATTTTGTGGCAAAGGCAGGGTTGCAACCCAGTTCTCCGAGGCAGGAGGCAGCTGGGTTAATCATTAGACTTTCTCTGTGTGCAGTGTCTTGTCTCATTCACTAAACACTTCCAGCTTCTGGGATGCAAAAGTGAAAAATGCAAAGTTGTGTCCAAACCAAAGTTGAAAGGTTTAAAACAATACTCCGTATGCAACTGAAAAGATCTTCTTGGATGACCAGCATGGCACTGACCAGTGCCACTGACATTAGACTCTGCAGGTCCAAGGACCATGTGTGTTTCCTTCACAAGCTCTGACACTGGGATTGACAGAGGGAAGTTTCTGTGGGGGAAAGTTGAGGGACTGCGGCTTTTTTATTTTGGCAGTTGCCAATATCCTGCAGACATCCAGTTGAAAGATGGAAAGGGGGATGCCAGGCCCAGCTTCCAGGCCTGGCTGTCCCAAAGAGGGAAGTAAGCTGCCTACTAAATTGTTCCTTGGTTTGTAGGTCTCAGACACCACTTCTGCCAATCACTGACATGACTTGGAGAAAACAAATCTGCAAGCCATTAAAAGTTTCATGGAATTGAATCGACGCAAAAAAAACCAAACCAAACAAAAATGCAAACCCAAACAGTATGTGTGATGTGCCTTAAGTCTGGTAACACATTATTTTAACCTATGCCTGAATTGAAGATTATGAAATTATATTGACTTTATTTCATTATCAGAGCTGATAGAACAATAGAGATGTCGTGCAGGAAAAAAAAAATAAGAAAGAAAGAAAAAGAAACACGTTAATTTACAATGCTATTCAGAATGTGATAATTGTGTGCATGAAAGCTATGGTAGTCCACTGGATCTTCCTGTTGCCATCCAGATGGCATACATCATTAGTATTTTCTATAACCACTAGCACTACTGAAGTTTTGATTTGCTTAGTTAGCACGTCCTGTATGGAACAAAGGAAAGTCTAGGAAATGAGCAATGACTATTTCAGGTAGTGTTCTCTTTTCTGTTGTGAGATTCCTGACTGTGGTTTCTTTCTTTGCTGTGGCTGTCAACATTATGATGAAGTTTTAGGACTGCACTGTACAAAATATGCCCCTTGAAGCATATGTCAGTGGTGTGCTTTAGGGCTGAAATAGGAGAATTTTTCTTTTGGCTGGAAAACCTTATAAATTACATTTTCATTTCCACAGAGGTTATTCCAATGCTTTTTTTTTTTTCTATGAGACAGACTGTATATGAACTAGGTTAATAGCAGCTAATTTTCCTAATATCATTACCCTTTGGGAGTATCATTTACTAAAAGTAAAATGACATATAATCCTCCCCCCAACATCACCATTATTTATTACTACTCTATTAATAGATCCTGTAATTTGGTTTTATTAACAAAATATATGACTGCATTTTTAGTAGTAACTCTCTTGATATCAAGGCAAAAAACCACAAGATTAGAATCATATTTTCTCAAAAACACTTTCTAACAATAGATAGAATTCACAACAAAGAACATCTGGCTAAGAATAGATGGAATAACTGTGTAAAAATGCTTCATGCACAATGGAAAAAATTCCAATAATTTTGGCTGGGAGGCTACAACAATTTGTGACAAAAAGAAAATGATGCTGTCACAAGCTCAGAAAAAAGTTTTAGCTCTGCTAGGGTGCTGCTTGGTTGCTCACCCCCAGCTGAGCGTTTCACACTCTTTTGGAAGAACTTCACCTTTTTAAAAGTTTGTCACTACTACCATACGTGAATGAAAATTTGAGATTACTTTTTCTTCAGACCATTGTATTTCTGAATGTGTATCATTGCAGTGTAACTTGTCTTGAAGAAGAGAAGTGCTTCAGTAATATCTTCAAAGCTACCCCCCAATCCTTAAAACACAATTTGATGAGATCTTCACAAAGTCTGGCTGCAATTAGACTCCCAGTGTGCTGACAGTATATTACACTAATACTCTATCACTTTATACACGTCTTTCTTGATGTTTAAAGCTCCCTCTTCAGCAGAACAAGATCCTACCATTCTTAAATGCTAGTCCAAAATTAGCACAATCATCAACAGCACTTTCTTCATTCTCATTTTTAGCATCTCCCATATACCTAGGAGAAAAAAGTCCAGTGTCTTTAGAGCTATGCTGTGTTTTGCAATGGCGACAGAAAGCATGTCATCCCATAGTGATTGACATGAGAAAGGACAGTCCTTTGTTAGGGTATAGTCAACATATGTGAAACATGCATGTTTTACATCATGTGAACATGTGACTTGAACAAATGACTTGACACAGCTATTGTATCCTAACTAAAGCAAATAGGTTCACTTCCAGCTCCAGCAATGCCACACTGAATGAAGCTCTTGCCAGCGAGAGCCCATGCTGCACCATGCAGAAAGGCAATGTTCTCCACTGCTGCATGTCCCCCCTTCCCTTTGCTTTGTGCCCCTTGAGCAAGGTGGGGAACTGAAAGCCAGGCAGCTTCACTGGGGTTGTGAGAGCAGGAACCAAGCTGCAAGCTGCAGGGCAGCATGGGACAGTGAATCTTACCCTCAGTAGGTGCTTGGCGGGTCTCTGCACTGAAAGCGAAGAGGCCTGACTTTCATTTAGTAGGTCTGTGCTCTGCCAAAGCAGCTAAACTTAAATGTCCCTGTGTATCCCATTTAGAGAAATTTTAAGTTTACTGTTGGAAGAACAGGGGTTTTTTTTATTATTACTTTCACAGGTAGTTGTATTTTATCTAAATGCTTTCTTAATTTAATTTTGGACTTGTCTATCCATAAATTTGAAATTAAATGTGTTCCTGACAGTTCAGAGTAAAGGTCTGAGTGTAGACAGGGCTATGGCATCAGACATCCTGCTACATTATACAGCTGATAGAAAGGTCAAGTTTTAAAAGCTCTCCTGGAGGGCACACATTCAGGAGATAGCTTCATTCCCTTTTTCCACAAATCACTGCATTTATTTCCATGCAGATTTCTTGGTCTTCAATATCTTCTCTCATCCTGTCTGAAAATCACTGCTAAATTTCAAAATTGTTTTTAAGAGTCATGTCTGGAAGCCAAATTTCCTTCCAATAGTTTGTGGCTTCAACCTTCACTTCCTGTATTAGCCACAAAATGCAGAACTGCCTCTTTAAAAAAAAAAAAGGGGGAAAAAAAAAGTTAGCAAGTATGGCTTGCAGTGATTTTTATGTTCTTTCACATTTTCCTGCCACACTTCCTTTATTTTTATCTGTCATTATGTTAATTGTAATTTCATCTGGCTTAGGCATCTGTCATTTTGTTTATCCTTTCTGTACCATGCATACCAATGGCACTGCATAAGTAACAGTACAAGTGTGTTTATGTTAATAACAACAAGCATACAAGGAATTGTTCTATGTCAGGTGCTATCTCACAGCATCCCATGAAAAGAACAGATTACCAGTGAACACTGAACACCTGTTTTTTACATTCTTTAGTAAATGAGTAATGTTTATATACAAAGAGAAGGTGACCTCAATTGCAAGCTGTAGCAGCTGGCAATCACATTGCCAAATCCTTGCAAATGTTAGCTAGTTAGTAAAAACAAGTTTTCTTTCTGTGACTTCCAACTGCCAGCTTTATTTGTTTGCAGCTAACTCAAATATTACCTATACATGTAGGGCAGCAGGTGAAAGAGGTTCTTGCAACCAGCTGCTGGCACCAAATGCACGCCATTGATTGATACCTAAGGTGGTGCAATCACAGGATTTATCTCGACAGAAGACTTCAGAGGTTATCAGAGAAAGAGGAGAAAGATCCCGTATGTAAGCAACACAAAGCCGTACATGGTCCCTAGAGGAGCAGCAAACCCAATTTCCTGCCTGGCTGGGATGGAGGGCAGGCGGAAAGGAGGAGGAAAGGAGATACTTCCATTGTTTACAACGAAATAGAAATTTCAGCTTGCAGAGACTGAGAGGCAGAGGCCTGAAAAGATGTAATGACATTCCTCCTGCCTCACGTGTTCACTTCCAACTGGTTTTTGAGAAACATTTCCATAAATACCTTCCATGAGAAGGTGAAAAGTACTCCTAATCTTCCTACAAAACATGCACAGAACAGGAGCATCTGAACAACACCCATTTCTAGAGGGAAGAGTATTTAATTGACATGAAAATCAAGGCAGCACACTACATTATATTCAACGCATACCTCTAATCTTCAGGGAAACAGATTTTCCATATTCCTACCCAGGCGATGCCAGGGGCAGAGATAGTGGCATATGGTTCACAAACCACAGCCTCCAGTTTGCCTGCTCACGGTACTGCAGATTAAAAGCCAGCACAGTAACCATGAGAGAAACCAGCTCTCTCTCTGAAGGAAATCACATATACTACAAGGACACACAGAAGTCTTTATGAAGGCTAAATAGCCAAACAGATTCTTATGGCAGTACTGAAGTAAAAAACAATGCCTTAATTATTATCATTATATACACCCCAATTAAAAGCAATCCAATTTAGTTACTAGTATTGATTGTGGGTGTTTATTTCCCGGTTGTAAGAAAAATAAAGTATTTTGAAAGTGTTGGCAATATTGACCACAATCCTACAGTATGTTCAATGGGAACTTTACTTGTTCTTATCCATGAAGCTGCTCACTTACATGGCACGTACATTTTGATGATCAACCCATATTTGAAAATCATGAACAAAGAATAGAAGTTCTACATATTTCATGGTCCTGTCTGTCGTTTTATTTCAGTATTGTATATTACATGTTTTGCCATCTTTCATATCATTGTATTTACTGAAAGCTGCCTATATGTAGGTCTAATATATTTTCACAGAATTAATATTACTTTAAGTTCCTTCTTTACATCTCAGTCTATTTTGGAACCCAGACCAAATCTGAAAATTTTCAGCCAGAAGAAATGTTTGTGCTACTAGTCAGAGCACAATACACACCTATGTATATGCAAACACTCCCTCTTGCTGCACAGTATTGCAATTTCTTTCCAGCTTTGCAGATATTTATTAGAAAGTAAATCTATGGGTAATGGTTAGCCCAATGAGAGTTGTCATGACAGCATCTGAGTTAAATCAGGTGTAGCACCATTCATTTTGAGGGCAGCGTGAGTCTTGCATAGGTAGTTTTTCCTTCTGTCTTACATTACCTATCAATGTCACCTGCTAAGGAGTTTCCCTTTTCCACCCCAGCAGAATTTTCAGTTTTTCCTTTAAATAAAAACCTGAAAGCTGGAATGGCAAGGAACTTAAATATTTAGGTGTCCAACCCTGACTTTCGGTCAAAGAAAAAGAAAAAAACTTCTGGTCAAAAGTGCTTGAGTACCAAACACCCTTAAATCTTTTGAAAAATCCCAGCCCAAACAGTGTGTGAATACAGCATACTATGCAGCTAGCCTCCTCTCCCAGCATCATTAAATCATTGTGGAATGACACCAGCTCAAGTAGCATGTGTTTAAATGGTAGAGCAAAGGGCAACTTACTAGATGTCTAGTTACAAGATTTCTGCACAGTTGTGTTGTCTTAATTCTGTAACATCTAATTATACAAATCCTTCTGAACGTTTATCATACAGTTTAAAGTGGATGTGATACTCTGCTACCCACATACCTTAATGATAGATTTAAAAGTAGAGAGGATATTAAAAATCAGATGTTTCCTACCTGGTCAACGCTCTTTCTAGCTGTGTCCGTGAGAGAACCACAAGTTATTTTTAAATAAAAAGCTTGCTTTTTTTTTTTTTTTTTCTTTCTATAAATTCACCAAAGGAAGGAAATCTTTACCAGAAGGCTCCCCAGGTTGGTTTCCCTTTCCCTTTACTGGCATAAGAAATGTCATTTGATGGTTTGCCTTGAAACTGCATTCAAACATCTCATCACTGCCTGCCCAAGCCCTCCTCCAGATTGAGTTCATCAGCCACATAAAAATATGAACAACCTCCCATTTCATAAGAGTTTGGCATTTGATACACAATGTTTTGCTCAGGACACCTTTTTTTGTAATGTCTGCTTTCCTGAACTGTCAGAGAGGTGACAGCACTGTGGAGGGGAAATAACCAAACAATGTCAAGCACCAGGAAAATTAGAGAGGAGAAAAACCTCTCCTGCAGTAGGAAACTGATGTCTTCTGAAGACAAAGATTGTTTTTCTGCCTTAAAAACTGAAAAGAAAAAAAATATTCCACAATAATAATAATTCTTTTTGCCACAGTAGGATAATTTCGTAATAAAATAATAATAAATTGCTGTAAAATAAACACATCCTTTGTAGCTACACTAAGAAATTATCATGCAAGTGACTAACACAGCCCAGGCATCAGTAGACAGAGTGGCCTATTGTGTTACCATACTCAATTTCAGTTTCCAGGAGAACTAAAACATTGTTATGGTATGATGGTGTTCCCGTGCTAGAGCTGTACCTCTAAGCTTCATTGTCAGTGTAACAAAGTAGAACCTTGTAAACATTATATGTAAATTTAATTCTGCCCTGTGATATAGAGATTGCAGTACCTTCTCTTGTACAATGGGAACATACATTTTTCAAATAAACACTAACATCCTTTTACCACACCAGAGTAGCATCATGCAGTGTGGGAACAGAGCAAGTACCCTAGGAGGGCTCCAGCTCAATGCAGCATGACAATATTGTATGGTTCCACAAGCTTCGTGGTCTCAGTCCTGAGTAACTGGAATCAGATGAATTTCTGAAATTGATTTTCTAGAAGTGCTAGAACTTCAGAGTCAGTGGAATAGGACAAAATGTATTGATATAAGAGAAGAAAAAAACCAAACTACTGCTAAGGATGTAGGGATATCTTTATTCTTCTTCCTACAAATTCTAAATTTGGCTTCAAGAAACACTTCATGAACACCAGTGGTAAAAAACATCACTGTGTTCAAAGGAAAAGCAATACTGCTCAATTTTGTTAAACTATGTATTTTCTGGGGGGGATACACCTTTATTGAATGACTATAACTAATATATCTTGCACTATATGCTGCAAAATTTGAAAATTTTGAAAAAAACCCACAAGGAATAATAATAATAAAAAAAAAAAATTAAAAAAAAAAAGAAAAAATAATTAAAAAAGAGCGAGA
>JANIJG010024790.1:0-18826 GCA_024611175.1 Megaceryle torquata
GCTGAGCTTAACATCTTGCTTCAGAAAGCATTTCCTTTAAAGGTACATGGCCCTTGTCTTCTAGCCATTCTCCAACATTAGTGGGTCTGGGTAACTTATGTGTAAATTAATTTTTTACTGTCATTTGCCTGGTGAAAAAAAAACACCACCACACACACAAAAAATAAACAAACAAACAACCCCCCGCCACACACATACAAAACCCACAAAGCCAAAACAAAAATAACATTTTTGTATGAAAAATCAAATACTTGTCAGTAGATACAATGCTGAAATTGAGCCCTTAAGCCATAGATGAACTTCAGACTTCAGTTTCCAATACATTTTCAATATGTTTTTGAATTAGTGCTTCAAGAATGTTGACCAGAAGTGTCTTCCTACAACTTCTGTTATAGTCTTTAAAATCAGTTCTTAGATAACTTCTTGTTGATTAGTTTTAAGTTATGCGAGTCACAGGAACTTCAGACTAAAAGAAGGAAGCATAACTTTGATTCATTTACAGGGGTGTTAAAAACACATTAAAAATAAGGAAAACCTAAGTGAGGGAAGTACAAAAGTACAGTAGTAAATCCACTACCTTTTTATTTATCAAAACACAGCAAAAAGAGACAAACAACTTGACTTCACTCTGCCTCGTCTTGCATTCCATGCGAACACTACCCCCCACTATTCTTCCTGCCAACACCTGGCCACAGACACCTGAAGTGTAGCCCCTGAGGCACTGTTTTAGCTTTTATAAAGTGCTAATTTTCACTGTTTGAAACAACGAAGGAACAAACAAAAGAGTTAATTAATATTGTCCTTAAGCACACAGATTTTTATCTACGGATGGATCTCTGCTAAAGGCAAGAAATTATCTGGGAAAAGTGGTGATGATTTTCCCCATGCTTGGCCTTACAGCTTAACTCCCGCTGAAACACAATGTTTTGTATCCAGTATGATCTCACAATAGAATAGCTAAAGCATATTGGCTATTCAAGGGTAAATGGAATTTGTTTGGTTTGTTTTCAGTGGAGAGGAAGCTGCAGTTAACACATGCCCCACACTGTTAAATTGAAGAAGCAGCAAGGAAATACTGCACCCATGGCCAGTCATATAGCCACCCAAAGCTCTTATACTGAGTCTGTGTAGCAATTTTTTATTCCTGTTTGCTGTCACTCAGGAAATTTCTTGGTAGGGAAGGCTTCTGGCATGGTTTACTTGCAGTTCCTGTCTGGTGACTTTTCTGTCATAAAATGCAGAAAAAGTTCTTTTGTTTAGAACACCTTCCCATTTTTTGCTCTCAAACTTTTCTACCTTGAAAATCTCCTATGTCTTGTAACCTTCAAACAGTCTCAAAGCAGATTCTCATCAGTATTGCTCCTGTGCCCCCCTGCCCTGTTTTTGTTATTCTCAATCCCCCCCTTTTTTTCCCCCCAAAATATACATATTTAGAAAGAGTTGAGAGTGGAAGGGGAAAAAAATAACCTACAATCCCTTGTCCTCTCTCCTCACCTAAAACTTTCCCACAGTAGCCAGACGTTTGCTCATTAAGAACTGCAATCTTCAGAAATAAGGGGTGATACTAACAACTAACTCGCTGCACTTGAATTAATCGATTGTAAAGCTACACGCTGTCAGGGTTACTGACAAAATCTTTTTGTCTTTCTGCTCAGAAAGGAAGTTTAATGTTCAAAGCCACCAATAACAGGAGGAGAAATATGTGCCCGTGTGTCAGGTTCAGAATTCAGGGATCTACCTGGGGAGAAACAGGGGGAGTTGATGCATGATTCTCCTGTCGTACATTATCATTGCTGATAAGCCTCCATGTCTCCCTGGGACAAAAGCTGTCTTTGAGGCACTGGTTACCATCCTGGAGATGCAAGGTCTGTAAAATTACAACAAAGAATCATTTTTTTTTCCAGTGGGCAACACCTATCATGGAATCATAGAATGGTGGGGGTTGGAAGGAACCTCTGGAGATCATCAGATTCAACCCCCCTGACCTAGCGGGGTCACCCAGGGAAGCCCACAACAGGAACAGAGCCAGGTGGGTTTGTAAGTCTCCAGAGAAGGAGACTCCACAACCTCTCTGGGCAACCTGGGACAGGCTCTGTCACCCTCACAATGAAGAAGTTTCTCCTCCTGTTGAGGTGGAACTTCCTGTGCTTCCCTTTGCGACCATCACCTCTCGTCCTATCCCAGGGCACCACTGACAAGAGCCTGGCCCCGTCTGCTTGACCCTCACCTTACAGATACTTGTAAACATTCTCAAGCTCCCCTCTCAGGCTTCTCTTCTCCAGGCTAAACAGCCCCAGGGCTCTCAGCCTTTCCTCAGCAGAGAGATGTTCCAGTCCCTTCAGCATCTTTGTAGCCTCTGTTGGACTCTCTCCAGTATTTCTCTGTCCCTCCTGAACCGGAGAGCCCAGAACTGAACACAATACTCCAATGTGTACCAGTGCAGAGTAGAGGGGGAGGAGAACCTCCCTCCACCTGCTGGCCACACTCTTCTTTATGCACCCAGGAGACCCCTGGCCTTCCTGGCCACAAGGGCCCATTGCTGTCCCATGGAGAACTTACTGTCCACGAGGATGCCAAGGTCCCAGTACATGGGGCTGCCTTCCAATGGGTCTACCCCTCAGCTGTACCAGTACCTGGTGGTGTTCCTCCCCAGGTGTAGGACTCTACACTTGTCCTTACTACACCCACCCAGATTTCTGTCTTCAGTAGGTAATGTTGCATCAACACACATCTCAGCAGGAAATTAATTTCCCAAACTGAGACCACTCATGGAGGCCAAAGAGAAGTCTAAAGACAGAATTTCTTATACTCACATATTTTTTCGAGATGGGGGGGGGAGTGGGAGAAGGACAAGGCTGACTGATGGAGTGGAGTGAAATATGGCACACAGGGAGTACAGGCACATATATATATCATATATATCTTGTGTCTGCCATAACGCTGCCCAAATTCTAGTCCCTCTTACCATTGTAACTGTGGGATAAAATCCAGGACAACTCAAGCCCTTCCTTCTCAGAGAGGTCATCATTGTTTGGATCACCTGGCTGGTGTAGCTGTGAAGATGCACAAAGCCAGATAGTTCTGTCAAACAAAGAGAGAGGTTTGATTCAGAGATAAGATTGATTTCAGTTTCAATGCTGTAAACACAACATACAGATCTTCTTTCAATGCAAATTCTTAAGCATTTGATGTTTCCCCGGAGATAGTGATCACAGAAATTTACTCTCTTCAAGTAGTAAAGAGAAATATCAACCAAACATCTGCATCTATGTACCCCTTTTCCCGAGCGCATGTGTCCCACACTCCCAGCCTGCTATTACTCAGTCTTTACAATGCAGCAAAACTGACCTTCTGATTAATATCGTTGTGAGAAACAGAGAAAGTCTGTGGTATTAACCCACCTCTGTTTAGGAATTCTAATAGCAATAAAAAAGTTATCAGAGACAAGATGTTTAACCAACGAATGGGAAGAGCAGGGACATGGGTTCTGGAGAGTAAACTACGTTTTGGAATGTTCTAAGCTGCAATTTACATTCCAGGGTCAGGGAGTGCTCCTACCCAGCCATTACACAGCTCAGCCCCGGCTACAGAGGCTGTACAATCACCCTGTGCCTTTTGCAGAACCAGACATTCACCGTGCACACAAAACTTACAGCGACTTACTGAAGGACTGCGGCCTCAGTCCTCATGCCGTCGGGGTGAGGAACCCCTTCTCCCAGGCAGGGGAAGGCACAGTCTGATCTGGCAGCTGGGAGAGCGTTGGGCGACACAGCCCAGGACGCTAAAGATGGGGGAGGAAGCCTGGCAGAGCTATCTTGGACTCTCCTGAACCTGCTATAGAAGTTTGCTCTGTGTGTAGCACCGCAGACTTCGTTTCATTTGAAGTATCAATGAAGAAAGGCTGCATTTTGTCACCAAGATACATTAGGAGTTATCTCTGCTACTGTACTGTGCAAGCACTTCTGCAAATTTGTGTTTTACACATAACCGTGACAATAGTCACTCTTCGCGTTGTTAACCGCCTGACCCTTTGGCCTGCCTACAAACTCTTAGGACTTTATTTGCAGTGATAGCTGTAGCCTTTCAGTGAGATCAGCTTTCAGTGAACCCAGTGAAAAAAAGCAGTGCCAAGTCCCAGGATGGTCACATTTCTACCCCTTTAATTGCCAGATTGTATCAGCATAGCGTACACTGGCAAATTACTTCTCTCTCGTTTACATCAACTTAAACTAATGTATATGTATTACCTTGAAGTTTAAAGCAAGCGGCAGACACTCTGCCCGCCATGCATAACTCTCTGCATTGTCAGCATTGTCACTCAAGGATGGAATTCGAAAGATACTCTTCCTTTGATAAAAAAACCGTTGTCTCCGCATTTTTTTTTTCTCCCTGACACTATTAAACCATATTTCTAAGAAAGATGAATAAAGAGAAAATGGAGGAGTTTGGTGATACCGATTTAGGTATCTTGCTGTATTGCATTGTTAGATGTGGAGTGCCCTGGTAACTCCTGTGACCAGGTAGGTCACGCCTGGCTAGTAATGGGAACCAGTATCGGCTGGAACGTCTGCAAAACCGGTTACACAGCAGAGTATTTCGAAGATGGGAGGTTTTCAGTGCAAACCCTGCAGATTTTTGCAATGCTGAGGTTGATGCCACACCAGTTTCTTCGAGCCAGGGCCAGCTCCTCCAGCTCTGGGGTCTTGCCCAAATAAGAGGCCGGGAGCTCGGGCTTCCCCGCGGGCCGAGGGAGAGCCGTGCCGCGGGCCACACGCACCGCAAAGCCCATGGCTGCAGCGTGATGGGGCTCTGCGGCCCTCGGGAACCGTCCCCGGTAAACGCTTCCCGCCGCGAGAGGCACCTCCGGGCTTGGGGGGGCAGCACCCGAAAGAATGAGCCCGCGCTGAGGGAAGTCTTACCACCCCGCGGCGGGCAGCAGGCCCGGGGAAAACTGCCGGCGGCCCCCCGGTGCCGTGCCAGGAGGAAGGCCTTGCGGAAGCGGCGAGCGGTCACCTGTGGGCGGGCAGCCAGCCCCCGCCGTGCTTCACCGGAGCGCGGAGCACAGCCGGAGGGCTGGGGAGGAGCGGGCTGAGGAACCGCCGTCGCGCAGCAGGGCGCCGGGCTCGGCTGACAGACAGCCGCAGCCACCGGCCATCACTGGACGAGGGGCACCTCACCCGCCTCGCCGGGGTCCGCTCCGTCGCGGGGCTTCCACGGGAAGCGGAGCGGAAGTCGCCGCATTGGCCTGGGCAAAGCCACCCGCCTGGGGGGCGGCTGGGCAGCGGTATGGGGCGGCTGGGCAGCGGTATGAGGCGGCTGGGCAGCGGTATGGGGCGGGGTAGCTCCTCCCCGCCACAGCCAGAGGTGGAGCCGGGCGGCGCCGTGGGGCAGCGCCGGCATTTCCCGGTGGGTTGCGTCTGCCCGCAGCAGCGCTCGCCTGTCTTCGCTGGGCCGCGGAGCGACGGCTGGCTCACCCGGAGATGACGGACGCCCTGCCACCCTGCGTCTGCCAGGCTGCGGAGCCGGCGGAGGACGGTTACTTTCGGAAGGTGGGAAGTCGGCTAGGGGTCGGAGAGCAGGGGGGACGGAGGGCAACGGGTACAGTGGGCTCTGCGCCCGGGACTGCCCCCTCCGCGGGCACTTCGGATTCGGCGGTCCCCTGTCCACCACCCGTCGGCTGCTTTCTCCGGAGGAGTGTCGTGAGCCCCGTCCCTCGTTAGCCCCCGGCGGCGGGAGGGAAAGGAGGCGAGGTGGGGACCTGGGCTCTGTCTGGGCGCCGTGTCTGCCTGGCCGGGGGCAGGGCAGTGCCCGGGGCTGGGCTCCGGCTGGGGGTACGCGTCGAGCTGGCGGCGGCGCAGATGGGCTGGACGCTCCGCGGGGTCCCGAGCGGCCGCGGCCGGCCCGACCCTCCGCTCTCGCTGGGCTGGGCCAGGAGCACTCATACCCCTACAAAACGAGGGAAATTCCAATTCCACTTTCTTGTGTTTTTTTGTTTTGTTGTTTGTTTGTGGGTTGGGGGTTTTTTGTTTGTTTGTTTTGGGGGTTTTTTTGGTGTGTGTTTTGTTGTGTGGGTGTTTTTTTGTTTGTGTGGGGCTTTTTTTTGGTTTGTTTTGGGGGGTTTTGGTTTTTTTTTTTTTTTTTTTTTTTTGTTGTTGTTGTTGTTGGTTTGGGGATTTTTTCCCTCCCTGCTCCCTTTCCTATGCTCACCACGTCTCCTCGCTCGCTCTCTAGTAATTGCCTTGTGTACCTGTAAGAAAAGTTTACTGGAGTAAGGCAATGAAGTTAACAGACTCGTTAGGAAGTTTTTAATGAGCATCTGCTCTAATTACTTTTCAGACTGAGTGGGCGGCTTATGCCATCACCCGCACCCGAGTTCTTTCTGTACAACAGTAATTACAGTTAAATATCGCCTGTAATGCAGCCCCGTGGGCTTCTGTGAACTTCACCCTAGGTAAAGGGCAGCTAAGGGCCGTTTTCGGGGAGCTTTGATTCAGCCCTCCCTCGCTGTTCTTAAGCTCTCCGCCCCTGTCGTTGGGCTTCAAATAGGGGTGGGTGTGGGTACACGAGGGATTCGATTTAGGTACTGGCTTCGAAATTATAATGTTTCTATGAAAAAAAAAAAGTCTCGTATATCAAAATATGTGTACGATGCACTGCAGCTACCACCTGGATTACACGGTACAGAGAGGCACAGAGGCTTTGCTCTGTTGCCCTCTTTACAAGCTATCTGGTATTCCCCCTGCCCAGTAGTTACCAGATTCATAAGCCTGCGGGATATTAAGCAACAGTATTGTCCTTTAGCAGAGGAACTGTTTGCAGCCGAGAAGAGTCAAGTTTTACCTGTGCCAGCCATGCTTCAAGGAATCGGTACTGCCATGTAAATAGCTAGACAGACTGGAACAAAACCCTTACCAAAACAAAAACTACTAAACCTTGTCTGGTTTCTTCATTTAATGAATCCGAGTATAATACTGAGTGAGTAATCGCTTCTTTCTTAGTAGTCCTTAGCAGGAAATGATGAAGTGTGGAGAAGTTGTAATTAGAGTTTTCCCAGCTATGTTTTCTGTAGTACGGGATGCTTGTAGTCTGCCTTGAGGCATCTTAGTTAAAAAGTTGACTTTTTAACTTGTTAAGTTAGATAAATCAACTCTTCGACCTCTTTGTTTTTACTGATGGGGTCCAACTCATGTTTAATAACCAAGTTGTGCTTTGTGAGTCATAAGAGGAGTGTATGTTCTGCATTCAGACTTGCCCAAAACCTGAGATTAATTTCAATGAACTTGCTGTGTGGTAGGGTTAAGTTCACTGTAACAGCCTTAGATCACTGTAAACCCCATATGGTGGAAATAAATGATTTTTTTTATATGAAAATACTATACAAACCCAATTTTATACCTAATCATGAACGTCTTTCCCACATTTGAATTGCGTATGTCCTAAAGCAGTAGAAAATGGACATGAATCTGATATGAAATAAATCCGGGTGAACCAGTGTTGCAGTGGAACATTATTCCCTCTGTTCACTCACATCATTGAAAGGTTCATCCAGTTCATAAGTGTCTTTAATAAAGTTGGAAACTTCAGATCAGGCTAGATACTCAAAGCCGTCTGTCCCTAAAAGTTAGGTGTAAGCAGGAAACTCGTATTCCTTGTTATACGTTAGTCGAATGGTCTGAAAAATCAGAGCTTTCATTGTGTTTTATTATTCTAGGAGAAAGCCCCCCCCCCCCCCGAATAGGGGGAAACAAATCCCCAACCAATCCCAGTCCTGGAATCTGGAACAGATATAATCTGTGAACCCAAGGAGATAGTTTGCCTAGTACCTTTAGGGTTTACATGTTCATCTAAATGGTACTGTTCGTGATCTTATGTAACTGAAGCTAGTGATTTGAACTGTTCATGTGTGCCGATGGGTCCTCCCCCAAACTGTTGTTCCTTTGTATCACTTTCCCCTCCCTTTTTAAAATCACGGTACTTTTTGTTTTCGTAAAAGGATTTACCGATTTTGTTAGTGCAGAATCACATCAAATTTCCAAGGCTAGTTCTTGTGGTTTTAAATTGAAAGACATTTATTTATTTGACCTTTTGATTGTATAAGCTGCGGAGCAGGGTGAAAACGCTTTGTATCAGTCCTGCTCACAAAAGGGCTTACAAGTGCTATTTACACAATGAGGTTACTTTGCATGCTACATACTTGGTATTGTGCACAGTGAAATTCTGTAATTGAGAGAAACGAAGCGATTCAGACAATATCCATTTGGTTTAGACTCTTGATATTTTGATAGATGGTTACTGTGTCCACTCAGTGCTTGTATAGTGCCCTTTTTGTGTTGTGCTTTTGGAAGTTATAAATACACCGTACAAGAAACAACCCTCAGGATCCCCAAGATGCAAATATAAACCAATTTATTAATTCTTGTTTAGTGCAATTTTTTTTTTCCCTCTAGGGAGGAGGCCCTGTAAAACTGTGACTGGCCCTGTGTAAAACATGAGCAGAAATAGGGAAACAAATACAGTCTTGTTTCCTGCTTGGACTTCTGTTGCCACACTAGAAAGTTAGGCTTTCTGTGGCACTGTCAGCTGAGTCTAAGGTGATTCTTGCACCGTTCCTCAAACTACCTCTCTCCATTCACAACCTGCAATGTCAGAGTTGCTCTGTAGGGAGTGTCTGTTTCCCTTACCCTTCTCTGTCCATTCTCTTTTTTCCCTATGGCAAAGGCCTGCCATATTTATAGAGGCAAAATTAATTTTTCCTTAAACCTATAGGGTGCTTTTTTTTTTAATATTTATATTTTTAAAGACATTACCTGTGCAGCCACACAGACTATATGCAGCTCTGTCAGTGTTGCCCTTCTTCCCTTCCCCTTCCATCTCCCCCACAGAACCAGCCCTCTTGAACCATTTGATTAGCTGCAACCAAACCTGTGAGAAGGATTTTACTTTTAAAAACAAAACAACAGCAAAATCCTTGCTAGTGGCCCGAAGATATGGCAAGGTGGAAGAAGCATCTTGCTTTCCATCAAAGATGATGGAGCTTTAGTCTGAAACTTTTTACTTTCTGAGAAGAAAAATGCACCGGGAAACTGTTTCTGCTGCTGTTTTGTCTTATCTCGAGCACCACAAGCGATAGCTGTGTTCAGTATGTTCCATGGTATGTTGCCAGGACAAACTGTACCTGTAGTCCTGGGTGGTGCGAGCGCTCTTGGACCGTCAGCCTCGTGTCTCGACCTCCTCTGTGCAGAGTTCCACAATCTTGCACTATTACTGGCAGCAGCCTATGAATCAACTATGCTTAGCCCACATGTCCATCTAAGTTCTGCCCTTGGTCTTTCTTCCTTAGGAAAGAGACTCAGATCAACAGAAAATAATGAAAAAACTAATGATAAAAGAAAAAAAAAAAGGAAAAAAAAAAAAAGTGTTTATTTTAAAAGTAGAGCAAGGCATTTATCCAGGAAGGTTTTTTTAACAGACCACTAGTAACTAAAGCAGGTCTGTTCTCATGTGCTGCTTCACTTGTGTGAGATGCTTTTATCACCTTTGGGAAGTTATTCTTTAAGCCTGCTATGGCCCTGTTGATTGCTTCTTGGCCTTTCAGACCTCTTCCTGGTTTGGTTTTGGTTTTGTTTTTTTTGGGTTTTTTTTTAGTTACTTCTGAGTTTTTTGTAGGAGAAACAGCTCTCTTTTTCATGTTGTTCTCCACTTCTCCACACACACTCCCCTTTATTTTTTTATTACAGCACACCAGCCCACTAAATTAGTGAGTCTTCACAAAGTAAATAACCTCAAAACATATTGATATACAGCATTGTGAATCTTTCTAAGGCAGTCACAGGATCCATATTATCTTATCCAGTCACAGGACCCAAATTCCCTAATCAGTCAGGAAATTGCAATATATGGTAAGAAAAACTCAGAGTAAACTCTATTTTCCAAGCTTACCCTTTCTGCAGCTCTTCAAGCATCTGCTGGTACAGCACTAACCATCCCATCTTGTTTGGTTGCTTTGGATAGCAGTCCATTGTGCTACACAGAGGCAGAGCTGGAGGACAGCTAGCTTAATGAATCTTTAGATCTTGATCAGTTTAATGAATATGCTTATTTTATTTTCCCTTTCTTAAAGCTTTTGTTCCATCTGTGAGACTAGATACTTATCATATAGACCAAGCTGATGATTGAGAAAAAAAAAAAGACAGGATATATTAGACCTCCCTGTCAGGGGAAGAGGCTAACACCAGAAAACAAGCAGCTCTGTAAGTGAAGCACTGGCCTGAAAATGATGATAGGTATGGTAACCAGCTTGTGAATCAGCACTTCTCTATTTGTCTCTCTCTCCTTCCTCTCCTTAGCTTTTGAGGTTTCTTCTGTGGGGCTTCCCCTCAACTGTGGTCAGTGTATCAGGTTACCAACCTGCTAAGCCTGTGCTTCCACTGGGGTTAGCTCATGTGGTTCTTTTCAGACATGAGTAGCCAGGCAACCATCATGATTAGCATTGACACAGGGATATTTATTTGCTTGTTTGTTCTCTTCCTCCTTGTCTGGCAGGACAGAAAGAGTGTTGTGATGACTCATCCCCCTGTGATGCCACACCCACTCATCATACACAAATTCATAAAAGCTAAAACTGAAAGTAGGCCTTAATCTGAAACTAAGAATCATCTGAAACTTAATTGTTAGTCAAGAGACAGGTATCTCTGGCAAAATATTAATTGTCATTTTGCTTAGTCAGCACTCTAACAAAAGGCAATACTGTAGAGAAAATATGCTTCTGGAATTTAATACAATAATTAGTTTTAAAACTTCATATTCATCTTTGGGGCCAGGCACTTAGAACTGTAGAATACTTGTTCATTGCACAAGTAGACCAGGCTCTGGAAGACCACATCTTCCTCCCTATCCTTGACTTACTCGTTCCTTACTCGTTCCTTACTTTTCCCCTAAACTCAGATAAAACTTCTACTACTAGCAGGGTTGTAGTATATAGCTAAAATTTCAAAACTGAACAAGTAGAAGCTTGCAAAGAGAAACTTCACTTGTAATAGTGGAAGAAGGTAAGGAAAGAAACATAATAATTGAGCAGGATTCAGGATCAGTTCTAGAAATCCTGATGTGACTCATGCTCTTTCCTACAATTGCTATTCCAGCCACAGAAGTTACGTGTGTGAGTTAAGTTATCCACAGGTTTAAATATTTGGAGGATACAGCCATTTGCGTACACTATCGGGCTTGACCAGCAGCACGGGTTGCACTGGCTGTAAAGGAATGTTTTAAGTAAGAAGGCACACCCAGTTTCAACTGTGTGTCACCTTCAGACAGTGTGGCTCATCTTAAAAGTTTAAACCACTACTTCATAAATTATACTTAGGTAAATTTCAAATGCTTACTGCAATTACTCATTGTTTGTCAAACAGTCACAATTTTTGCGTCCATCACAACTGGCTTTCTGGTATTAAAAAGTACTTCTGATTTGAAAAAAGAACTTCTTGGCATCCAGATGAAATACTACTGCTTCTTTATTTGGGACTTAGAATTTTGACAGCTATCTTCCCTATCTTCTCAAGGCCTGGAGCCTAAAATTGGAATCCCACAAAGGTACTGCCTCTACCTCTTAGAGTGGGGGATTTTAAGACTCCTTCAGATGGTGCCTTGTACAAGACACTGCCGATCCATAGTTAACCTGCAGTACCTAACTAGAGGCTGCCTAGCTACCCTCTCTGCACCCATGTAGCTTGTTCAATAAAATCTCCCCCAAATCCCATGTGACTCCTTAACAGTCAGTCAGCCAGTTCCTAGCTCTGCCTGAGCTCCAGCTGTTGAGCTGGCTGTGCCTGCTCAGGCAGAGCCAGCATCACCCCAAGATCCCACAGGCACTCATAATACAACTGTTTGCCAAGTAAGTGTGGAGAGGATAATGTTTATAAACTGAAAAATAAAACCCATCGGGATCTCCTGCCACCTAAGGTCAGGCATTAGTTCTAACAAGAGTTGAGCAGCAATCCCATTGGAACCTGTCAGCACACCTCATTCATTAGGGAGAGGACTGCTCCTAAACACACAGGTCCTGCACAGGCCAGCCTTCATCAGGAGCTGAATGTTTATTAATCCAAAATTGGTGTCTCTTTCTTTCAAGATGTTACCTGACTAGGTACATAAATGACATACGGCAAGAATCTGTACCTTTTGTGTGCAAGTCTTAGTGATAGACTAAAAACATGTTAACATCCCACTAATCCCAGTTCAACAGTGCTAGTCAACCAAGGAGGAAGAAATAAACTAACTAGCTAACTGAAATTTCGGTTGTAAGAAGCTTGTATTGGTTCAGGACCTAAGATATTTAAGCATTTTAAACACTTTTTTGTTTGATGAAAGAGAAAAAAAGGCCCTAAAACTGATAGCCGATTTTACTATTTGAATTGTCTATGCAGTGGAGTTACTCAATTTACTTGTCTTACCCTCACACATATCACGAAAATGAAAGTTTAAATCATATTCAATTCTTGGTAGCTTTTGCAGCTTCCTTCATAATAACCATTCTTTTGTTGATGTTTAATTTTACTGACTGTATAAGCCAGGGTAAAATCCACTTCCCTGTCCGAGTTATCTGGGCTCAGCAAAGCAATAAACAGTAATTAAATGAAGCATCTAGCATCCTGTTGACAAGAAATGAAATGGGAGGTGTGGAATCCACTGGGAGGTTTGTCTGCCAGATATCGTAATGAACTGAACACTAACATTCTTGGGATCGTCCACGTGTGAGCCATGTGCAAATACTGTCTGGGAAAGGGATCTTCTGCATGGAGGAAAATAAAACAAAGTACTTTCTGAGACCTGTCTGCTAGATAACTTTTTAATACACAGAATTTGTGTTTTACACAAGGGGGAATCTTCCCTGGATTGTGTCTTTGTTTGCAGATCTTGGTTGTTTTCTTTGTCCTGCTTCTATGCTTCTACTTCTTCTACGCATTGGTTTTCTGGCAGCCTGGTCACAATAAAGAGTTTAAGCCTGTGAATGAACACAAACTCTCCCATCAGGAGATGTAAAAAGCAGTATTTTCCGAAAGGTAAAATCCCAGTTTCTTATAGGCTTTAAGAAGGCCTATAGGAAGGTATATGGTCGCAGCAGGGGAGCCTATCCTGCTAACAGACTCCTCTATCCACAGGAAGCCTTTCCTCAAGGAGACACCAGCAGAGCACTTCCAGGCTCACAGGAGATGACAGGAATACCTTAGTCTGTCAGTGCTTTGTCCTCTTAGGCCCCAGGGCTGGTTTTATATTAAAGCTTCATAGGGAGATTAGTGTCCAGTCCTGAAAATGCAGGGAAACATTTCTGCTGAAAGAAGTGTTTTCATGATGTCACGAAGTTTGTTTGGCACACAGGAGGGGTGGGGACTTCTGGAGTAAAGCTGCGGCTTTACAGAGAAAATGAAAGGCAAAGCAAGGATACGTTTAGGAGGGATGCTCAAACTGAGTGCTTGAGAAGGAAGTTGGAAGAAAGCATTGCAGACCTATACAGGCAGAGATCTGAAAAGCCCAAGATGAGAATCAAGTATTCAAACAGTGCAAAAAGCAAGAGGGAATAATTGGCAAGGTTCAGATAAAAAAAATGGCATGGATAGAATGGAAGGAGAAAATACTTTGAATACTAGTAGGAGAGAAAGAATATACAATACAAAGCGAAGAAAAAGCAAAGTAGGAAAAACAGTGGCAGTCCAGAAAAAGAAACAGGCTAAAAGCAGAAAGGAGCTTGTGCATTCAAGACCCCGTTGTGCCTTTAAGTGATGCCTCTGTATATAGATGTGTGTAAAGGAGCATAAGTATTAGGTAGTTAAAGGACTATTTTTAATCTGAGAGGAATGAATGAGTTTGCTACACGTGTGTGTCCTCCCCAGTAAGAAGTTCATCTGCTGTGTATTGTGCTCACTGCCAGGGTTTTCTCAACTGAGATAGTACATGCTGCACACCCAATCTTTGGGCTTCTGCTGTAATTGGTATTTCAGTGCAGAAACATTTCTGCAGCAAGAGGAATTTACTGTGGTGTAATTTTCCAAGTTATCCAGCAAACGTGCTTCTGAAGACGTCTGCAGGAGCTTCCTGACATTTTTTCTATTTATTAGAACCTTTTCAAACTAATGATTTAAAGTTAACTATTAGGCTGTGTGCTTTCTCAGCTAACTAGTGTAATCTAGATTGATCATCTCATTTTGCTATTGTCAAGTCAATTTGCCTTCTTGCCAACCCAAGTAAGGACAGAACTTTGAATAGATGATTAGAACTTTGCGTCCTACTTAAATCCTTGCTTTTGTTCTGCTCATATTATGAATGGTCATTGCCTGTAATTAGAGTTTGGTGAGGGACTTTTAAATGCTGTTATATCAAACCAAATTTTTCTAGACAAAACTAAGAGGAAGAAGTCAAAAATAGTGCATTATTTAGTGGCTGGACACTTCTGGAAAGAAGTGTATTAGACAGATCTGACCCTCCAGTAGGATCACGATAAGCTTTGTAATGATAGCCAGACAAGGACACTCAAAAGGACATGCTTTATTTAAGGGTAAGCCTTAAAGCAGTGGTCTTACTTGCAGGGATGTGCTGGTTGGCTATAAATGAGTATTAATATTGAAAGACATTTGACAAATATAAATGTCAATATTTAAAGACATTTGATACATTAAAAAAAGGAGGGACAAGGAATAGAAGAATAAAAAGAATAAAAAATTGGAAGTGAAACCTCTAAGCTATTTAAAAAAGGTATTAAGACTGTGTTCCCCTAATAAAAAAATAACCAAAAAAGACAAAGATGCAGTCCTATTCATCTGTAACAACTTTAGCTCACCAGAATACAATGTCTCGGTCGTGCTCAAACACAGGTTGCAGTAGTTCTAAGTCTTGTAATTGTGTATGGTTTGCACAGAGACAGGAGCATTCTTGTGAATTCTGGATTTCACGCTTGACTTTTTAAGGGCTTAATTTCATGGGTTTCTGAAGGTGTCATCATCATCTTACCCTGTCAAGCTCTCTTATTCCATAGCCTCTCTTATCCCTTTTCATTTCATCTGACTGGATACAGAGCTTTCAATATATAATCCTCGTTTGGCCAACAGGTAGCAAGAAAAAAATAATGGGCAGGTAAATCTTTGTATCTGGCACTGTGAACAGTTATATAGGTTAAATAACTTGTAAAGCTTATTCAGATTTCACATTTTTGGTGCTGTTGTGTTAGGGGAGACCTAAAGATTCAAGAGCATTTCCTGGGTATGAGAAGAGCTATGCAGATAAGCAGTACCGTGCCAAAAATTAGTTTGAAACGTGAAGAGAGCAACTGAGGGAAGGTGTAGTAATTGTACTGAAGGTGTGAGCACCAGAAGGAACAAGAGCAAAGATCCTTGGAAGGGCTCTTAAAACTGAGCAGTGGTGCCACCAAAGCCTGTTTTCTGACAGTTGTATTTTAGGGCTGCGTATATCCCAGTAAGAAACAATTTTGCAGTATGTCTTGCTAGATACTGGTTTTTTTTGAAACCTGTAGAAATGTAACCCTATGTCAAATTTGGTTGTAATTGGAAAATAGCTTAAAAAGGTTTCTAAAAGAGAACAGACTGTCTCACATAGGTACATAAGCTTTAAAACAAGTATTTGCTGCCTCAATTTTAATGTCAAATGCTTTGGTCATTGTGATTTTTTCACTTTTAATGGACAAGTTTGACAAAAGAAACACTGTCAGTCATTTGCCAGTGATGTCAATGTTATTAATCTTTATTCCTACAGAACCCTTGCCCATAAAGTTCATTTAAATTCAGTGTCTCTTCCAACTGTACTTCCTTAATTCTAGGGATGTAATCCTCTTGCTGAAACCGGTCGAAGCAAACTGCAAAACCAAAGAGCTGTCCTAAACCAACAGATCTTAAGAGCAGTAAGGATGAGAGCTGGTGCTGAAAATCTTTTAAGGTATGTGTCATGACTTTCTGATTCTCTTACTGGAGCAACAATTTATTTTTTTTAACAACATTTTTTTTAATTGCTTTTTCCCTGTCTGCCTAATTGCTCCCCTAGCCTGCTGGATGATTTGTAAATCTTCTGGAGTTTGTTGTTTTGTTTTGGTTTGGTTTTTTTAATGCTTTAGCTCTATAGAGTTATTACTTGCTATAAAATGCATTTTGAAAGCTGCTTTGTTGTAGCCAATGGGCTAGCTGTTAGACTATCTTTTGTGGCTCCAGTCCATCAGCTTTCTTGGTAGGGATAATGGCAAGTGAACCTGGTTGAATATTACAGTGAGTCCTTTTTACACTTTAAATCAAATAAAAATATTGCTACCATGCTGTTGCTTTTTCCAAGATCCTTTAGATCTGTGCTCCACAGTGGAAAAGTCCATCAGTTATTTATTCCTTGTAGTAGTGATATAGGAGTAGCAAGGTAGTGCTTATCTGATTTGAACTGGGTTACAGCTGCCACCAAGTTCTCCAGAAGCTTGAGGTAACTGGAAGAGACTTTGTCCTTTATCTATATTTTGTCCACCAAATATTTAAAACCCAGTTTCTTACATGTGTCCCCCTGTAGGAATAGCCTATTGCTGACCCTGTCTTGAGGCTATTACATCCTCTGATTAACTGCTTAGCAAACAGTCCTGGAGCTTTCCAATAATCTATCCAACATAGAACTGAAAATTTCCCCAATACTCATCTGCAGTAGTCTCCTGTAGTGTCTGTTTCTCTCCCTCTGGAGGAACAATGGGTCTCGAGAATAAAATAGTCAATATACTTCCCTTAGAGAAATGAAAATGCTTGGATAAATTTACTTTTCTTAAGCTCACCATTAATTCATAGGTTGCCCTTTGCCTGTTGCTGCCTTTCTCTCTACTCTCGTAAGAGAGATGATAGGGCAAAAGCTGATGTAGTTTTAGCTTCTGTGACTGACTTCATTTTACTTTGTTTTCTCGTAATTGACTTCAGGAGTCAGACTGAAGGTCTTTTGCTGCCTTTTGTATGCATAGCAAAATTCTGATGTCTGGTTTTGAAACTGCACACTGTTAATCCAGTCAGTGTTTCTGCATGCCAGCTCCACAGTGTTCCGAAAGGCTAAAGGCACTGGTAATATCAAATGTGAACAATGGCTACTCTAAAGTTCAACCTAAAGGTGTTCTCAAGTTCAGCTCCTGATACCAATATTACCTGCAGAAATTTGAAAAGGTACCTGACCACTTGAGGGCTCACATGATCAGATGTATTTACAGTCTTCTAAGGAAAACATAAACAGATTAACTTTTATGTTTTCAGGTTCTATTTGCATTTCATCAAGTTCTAAAAGAAGCAAAGCAATTGCTGTCCTCGGGGAGCCTCCTGCAATAGAAAAACCTGGAAATGTGGCTTCCTTTACTGAAAGCAAACACTAGGCTTGAGACAAATGATCCATATAGTGCAAAGACTTTTGTTTTCAGAACTTCTGAAAGTCATCCTCTCCTTTTCGCTGTCTTTTGTTCTGGAAGTTCTGAGTTAACTCTGCTCTGAACTCCATTTTATGTGGATCTCAAGGATATCACCTTGCCCCCGTCTTTTGCTGTTTGGCGTTACAAACTGCAACAACACAAGAATGTCATCAGATTCATTCTGAATTGGCATGGGCACTGAAAGCAATATAGGTGCACTAGAGAAATTTACCTGGATGGACCACCGAGGTTTCTGAGAAAGATATCTCTCCCATGGAGGATGGTAAGCTAGACCAAACATGGAGCCCTACTGACATCATAAAGCCATAATGGCATAAAAGCTCGTCCACTTATCTGTGGGGTGCTGCCTTTTAAAGAGTCACAGAATTTCTGAGGCTGGAATAGACCTCCAAGATCATCAAGTCCAGCCTGTGACCCAACACCATGACAACAGCTAGACCACGGCACTAAGTGCCACATCCAACCTTTCCTTAGACACCTCCAGGGATGGCAAGGTGAAGACCTGCTCCACCCTGTATTTGTGTCCAGTTTGATTTCTGCAGGCAGCAGATGTTAACTTTGCTTAATCTGAGCAATCTCAGGTATTCTGTAATGTACAGCGTAGAAAAGTCACAGGTGACACATTTCTAATGTGAAATACAAGCTTAGAATTTTAGTCTCGGACTAACAAGTTCTTCACCAAACTGCTCCATGAAACTGGAGGATTGTTCCAAGGGGAGCCCAAGGTGTATGAGAGAGTTCATAAATATTTCACAGAATCATAGAATGTTTTAGGCTGGAAGGGACCTCTAGAGGTCATCTGGGCAAACCTCCCTACACAAG
Organism: Megaceryle torquata; assembly: GCA_024611175.1. Lineage (NCBI taxonomy): Eukaryota > Metazoa > Chordata > Aves > Coraciiformes > Cerylidae > Megaceryle > Megaceryle torquata. Next base: position 18,257 of record JANIJG010024790.1, read on the forward strand.
TAGGGCCATCTGTACCTAGGGCTCCACCTTATGAGGGTGAATTTTATCTTAAAATAAAGGTATTGTCAAAATGCTGCAAACTTAAAATTTTAAGTTTGTTGTCACCTAATGATTTAAAAACTCTAATACAGGGGTACAGGATCTTAAGCCTAGATGTGGATCAAGGCCTTTTATCTTAAACTCATGCCTGTGGTTATAGGTAACAGTTTAAGTCTCTTGAAAACAGTAACACAGTGTGGAGACTCAGGTCAGAAACAGTGATAGAATATCCTGAAATACTCAAATATGATCACACAGAACTGCTTGGGGGAATTAAATACTACCATCCACTGTGCCAGCTGTTCAGAACATTGTGTGAATATATAAATAGCAAAAGAAATAAGCAAAAAAAAAAAAAAAAAAAAAATCTCATTTGCATCCAACAGAACAAAAACTGTAGAGAAAATTGTATTGTATGAGAAAGAAATATCATTCTACCTCTATATTTGGTTGTAAACCATTCTGTAGTAACAGTTTTATAGTAAAGTTATTTTATTATATATATATATATTATATTGGGTCACGCCCCAA